>PVIH01003661.1:0-23963 GCA_004025045.1 Sigmodon hispidus
AGGGATGGAAAAAAAAAATTCAGAGGGAAAGATGAACACAAAGAAAATATAGGTGTAGCAATCTTATTTGTATGTCTACCCTTGATAAGCCATGCTTATCATTCTTATCCTCTATATAGTTATTGTTAACTCTTCCACATTTTAAATTCTTTTTACTGTGTTTTTTTTTTAATAAATACAAAATAAAGAAAAAAAAAAACAAACAATTGATAAGTCCACAGAAGAAACCCCCCAAAAAAGAAAAACAAGCTACTACCAAAAATGACAGGAAATATCGATCATTGTTCATTAATATTCCTTAATGTCAATGGACTCAATTCATCTATAAAAAGACACACCCGAGCATGATGGATACAAAACCAGAAACCATCCTTCTACTGCATACAAGAAACACACCTCAACTTCAAAGAGAGACACAGGCTCAGAGTAAAAGGTTGGGAAAAGACTTTCCAATCAAATGGCCCTAGGAAAAAAGTTGGTGTAGCCATTCAAATATCTAACAAAATAGATTTTAAACTAAAATCTATAAAAAGAGACCAGGATGGATATACTTATTCATCTCAGGAAAAATTCACCAAGACAAAATTTCAATCCTCAATCCTCAATATCTATGCCCCTAACACAAAAGCACCTACATATGTAAAAGAAACACTACTAAAACTTAAACCTCATATCAAATATGACACACTAATAGTGGGAGACTTCAGTACCCCACTTTCACCCTTGGATAGGTTAACCAGACAGAAACTCAACAGAGAAATAAGGGATCTAGCAGAAGTTATGACCCAAATGGATTCAGTTGATATATAACGAACTCTCCACCCAAACAAACAAACAAACCAAATATATATATATCACAGCACCCCATGGAACTTATTCTAAAACTGACCACATACTAAGTCATAAAACAAATATCAACAGATACAAAAAATGGGTATAACTCCTTGTACTATATAAGATCACCATGATCTAAAGTTAGAGTTCAACAACATCAAAAATTACAGAAAACCTACCAACTCATGGAAACTAAACATCACTCAGTTGAACTATCTCTGGGTCAAGGAAGAAATTAAGAAAGAAATAAATGACTTCTTAGAATTTAATGAAAATCAATCCACCACATACCCAGACTTATGGGACACAATGAAGGCAGTCTTAAGAGGGAAACTCTAAGCACTAAATGTCTATATGAAAAGACTAGAGAAATCACACACAAGAGGACTATCAGCATGGCTGAGGGCCATAGAACAATTAGAAGCAAACTCACCTAGAAGAAATAGATGACAGGAAATAGTTAAACTTAGAGCTGAAATCAATATAATTGAAACAAAAAGAGCAATACAAAGAATCAATGAATCAAAGAGTTAGTTCTTTGAGAAAGTCAACAAGATAGATAATTCTTTATCCAAACTAACCAAAAATCAAAGAGAGAGTATCCAAATTGACAATATCAGAAATGGAAAGGGGGACACAACAACAGACCACCAGGAAATCCAGAGAATTATCAGGTCATACTTTGAAAATCTATACTCCACAAAAATAAAAAACCTAGAAGAAATGGACACCTTTCTGGACAGGTACCATTTACCAAAATTAAATCAAGATCACATTAAAGACCTAAACATTTAGACCTATAACACCAAGGGAAATTGAAGCTGTCATTAAAAGTCTCCCAAATAAAAAAGCCCAGGCCCATATAGTTTCACTGCAGAATTCTACCTGATATTCAAAGAAAAGCAAATACTCCTCAAATTGTTTCATAGAGTAGAAACTGAAGGAATATTGCCAAACTCTTTTTATGAGGCCACAATAACCCTGATACCCAAGACACTCAAAGATACAACAAAGAAAGAGAATTACAAACCAATTTTCCTCATGAACATTGATGCAAAAATTCTCAACAAAATTCTGGCAAACCAAATCCAACAACATATAAAAAAAGTCATTCATCATGATCAAGTACGCTTCATCCCAGAAATGGAGGGATGGTTCAACATACGGAAAACTGTAAATGTCATACGTCACATAAACAAATTGAGGGGAAAAAAACCCCACATGGTCATCTCCTTATATGCTGAAAAAGCTTTTGACAAAATCCAACACTCCTTTATGATAAAATTCCTGGAGGGGTCAGGAATACAGGGAAAATACCTAAATATAATAAAGGTGATTTACAAAAATCTAATGGACAACATCAAACTAAATGGAGAAAAACTCAAAGCAATACCACTAAAATCAAGAACTAGACAAGGCTGTCCCTTCTTCCCTAATCTAGTCAACATAGTTCTCAAAGTTTTAGCTAAAGCAATAAGGGAACCAAAAGAGATTAAGGGGATACAAATTGGAAAAGAGGAAGTCAAACTATCTCTATTTGCAGATGATATGATTGTATACATAAGTGACCCACAAAATTCTACCAGGGAACTTCTACAGCTGATAAACACCTTCAGCAATGTAGCAGGATACAAGATCAAAGAAATCAGTAGCTCTTCTATACACTAAAGATAAAAGGGCTGAAAAAGAAATAAGGGAAACATCACCTTTATAATAGCTGCAAATAGCATTAAATATCTTGGTGTAACTATAACTAAAGAAGTAACAGATCTGTTTGACAAAAACTTTAAGTCACTGAAGAAAGAAATTGAAGAGGATATCAGAAAATCGAAAGCTCTCCCATGTTCCTGGATAGGTAGGATCAACATGGTAAAAATGGCAATCTACAGATTCAGTGCAAATCTCATCAAAATTCCAACACAAGTTTTTACAGACCTTGAAAGAACAATACTCAATTTCATTTGAAATGACAGAAAAGCCAGGATTGCCAAAACAATTTTGTTCAACAAAAGAACCTCAGGAGTCATCACCATCCCTGACTTCAAGATATACAGCCTGGTACTGGCATAAAAACAGACTTGTGGATCAATGGAATTGAATTGAAGACCCCGACATTAACCCACACACCTATGAACACTTGATTTTTGACAAAGAGGCCAAAAATATTCAATGGAAAAAAGATAGTATCTTCACCAAATGGTGTTGGAATAACTGGATGGTAGTGTATAGAAAAATGCAAATAGATCCAAACACATCAACCTACACAAAACTCAAATTCAAGTGGATCAAAGACCTCAACATAAACCCAGATACATTGAACATGATAGAAAAGAAAGTGGGAAATAATCCTCCAACGCATTGGTACAGGCGACCACTTTTTAAATATAACACCAGTAGCGCACACACTAAGAACAACAATCGATAAGTGGGACCTCCTGAAACTGAGAAGGTTCTGTAGAGCCAAGGACACAGTCAGTAAGACAAAACAACAGCCTACAAAATGGGAAAAGATTTTTACCAACCCTACAAGTGACAGAGGATTGATCTCTAAAATATATAGAGAACTCAAGAAACTAGAGCCCCAAACCATAAATTACCCAATTAAAAAATGGGGTTCAGAGCTAAAAAGGGAATTTTCAGCAGAATTACAAATGGCTGAAAGGCACATGAAAAAGTGCTCAACATCTTTAGTCATCAGAGAAATGCAAATCAAAACACCTTTGAGATACCACCTTACACCTGTCAGAATGACTAAGATTAAGAACACAGATGACAGCCTATGCTGGAGAGGATTAGGAGCAAGGGGAACATTCATCCATTGCTGGTGGGAGTGTAAACTTGTTCAGCCACTCTGGAATGCAGTATGGTCATTTCTCAGAAAACTGGGAATCAATCTCCTCAAAGATCCAGCAATACCACTTTTAGGCATATACCCTAAAGATGCACATTCGCACCCCAAATGCATTATCTCAACTATGTTCATAGCAGCATTATTTGTAATAACAAGAACCTGGAAACAACGTAGATGCCTCTCAACTGAAGAATGGATTAACAAACTGTGGTACATCTACACAATGGAGTACTTACTTAGCAGTAAGAAAAAAAAATGATATCCTAAAATTTGCAGGCAAATAGATGGATTTGGAGAATATTCTCCTGAGTGATATTTCACAAACCCAGAAACAAGAGCAGGGGATGTACTCACTCATTAATGGACTTAAAAAAAAAAAAAAGATGTTATTGTATACAAGACCTCAAGGCTAGAACATAGCTAAATGACACAGTGCTTCACTTCTGCATTGATGGCCTCTGGCAGGGGTGTGAGTGAGGAAGGTCTCGTTTTCTTTAAGGATCTGGCCACAGGGAGTTTAATTATGCTCCAGTAACTAAATGAGCCGCATGAATGGGCTATTTTGTAAATGGGGAGATCATAAGAGTGGTTATGAAACTGAGAGGACTGATAACTGAGTTTGATGAGGTGTGTGATGTAAAATCACCAAATAATAAAGAAGAAGAAAATAATGACATATAAAAAGTATTGAAAAGTGGAACAAGATAACATATTTGCTTCGTTTTACTTTAAGATGGAAAATTGTAGCCCAAGCAACCTAGATTCAAGAACAATCTTGACTGAGAACCAATAGAGAATACTAAATAATGTCATATATATATATATTAATATTCTTCAACTCTGGTCTTCTCAAAGGGATGTTATTATTTCTGTCTTCTCAAAGGGGTGTTATTATTTCTGAGACAAAGAAAAAAATATATACTTATTTTTGCCCAATACATCTAAGAGATACTTGTGTATTTATATGCTGTAATCATTAAAATATGGCAAAAAAAGAAATGTTCATATATAATCTACCTTTTATTTCCAAATAAAATGTAGCATATCAGGACCTGGAAAGATTGTTCTAGCCCCACTATAAAGTCTTTTAGAAGGGTAAGAGTGAGTGATGTGAGTGTCTGAGGTCTCTTATCCTCAGCTTTATTTTCCGCTGATGAACAGGCACAGAGGAAGGAGGGACAATTGAACCCGATACCACAAAAATAAGACTTAGTAGAAACCTCATATCTGTTAAGTCTCCTGAGGGGAGGGGAGTTTTGATCACGTGGGCAGCAGGATCATTAGCAAATATTCAGCAGTGTAACATCAGGATAGCAGTCAGTGAGAGATAACTGAGCTGCATGCCCCAGGCCATGGCTCTATGTCCCTCAGAAATGGATGCTCCTTCATGTGAGTCAGAGAAGAAATCAGGGCCAGACTGTATCATTGGAGGGAAGATGGGCAGCCAGTTCTCCATAGATACTACCAGTGGTCCATTGATTTCCAAACCATGAAATAGCATTGCAAATCATATCTAAGGTGAACCTTGTGTGGGACAGAAATATCTAGGTAAAGATAGAAGATGGTCCATGCCTTGATTCTATTTCATTTTGCTCTTAATAATTATATGGCATCTACATAAGTAAAGTGTGCTCCTAAAATAAATGCACCCATTCATTGTATGTAAGGCTTACACAAACAAGAAATCCATGCACTTATTTAAAAACACAAACAAAAGCCAAACAATGCTGCTGTAAACTGCAAAATGCTTGGTAGGAGGTTAAGATAAACACAATGTGGAGAAAATACAATTTTATATATTTGGATATTACCCAAATCGTGGCTTCCCCTTCTCTGCACACCATCTCTGAAAGTTTATAGATATTTGTTGCCTTACAGCAGATGTCTAGAACAAATATTAAGTAAAGGGAAATGTATATGATCTCTCCCATTTTAGTTTTTTTTTTAAAGTAGGAAGATTGACTAGATATTAACACAAATGGGTTTAAATGTGAAGCTGCCATAAAGGCAGGAACATAAATGTAATTCTCCCAGCCGCTATTTTGATGCACATTTTTGATTCCATGAATATTTTATGAAATGGCCCAAACTAAAGCCATATAACATTCCTGCATTACTGATGCTTGCGCCCGTAAGCTACGAACATTAGAGGCATGATTGAATGCATTAAAATGAACTCATTCAGCAGTGCATTGATTACTTGAAGGGGGAGGGAAGCAAGGGGAAGAATGAAGGAAGAAGAAGAAAGGAAGAAAGAGAGAAAGGAAGAAACGAAGAAAGAAAGAAAAAGAAGTTGCTCCACTTCAGGAAAACGACAGACACTTGGAGTGTGAACGACAGTGGAGTGACGGCAAGTATGAATACAGTAATGTTTCATAAAATGTTACTCATGCTAGCCCTGACATTAATTAGGCAAGGTGTTAATTATGTCCAAAGATGGCTGCTGGCATTGTTCAAATAATTTAAAATGTCACATTCCCTAAGATGCAGAGGCCTGGCCTGCTTTAGCTCCATACATCAGCAAGTCTGAGAGCAACTAATTATTTCTTTTTCTATCAACTTGTACATTTGCCAGTAAAAACAACAGTGCAGAAACAATTGCATGAAAATAATTTGACAGGTCCATGAGGCCCATTTCCTTAGCAGCGTGGCCACATATTGTAAGCATATTTAGTTCTAAATTGTGCACGTTTGTTGAAGACTTTAGGGAAATATTCCACTTTAGTTTAAAACAACAACCTAAGGAACAATAAAGCTGTATGTATATTATGTTGCATTTTAATGTGAAGCTACTGGCCATCTTTGGCATAAGTTACTATCCTGTACAATGTAGATACAGAATGTGCTAGAAGCAATATTGATCAGTAGCAAAAAGAGAAAAATGTTATTGCCCTGGTGTAAAAACAAAAGATATTGCTTTCCGTTTTGGCTTTAACTGCAGAAGCAATTTACATCATCTTTTCATATTTACATTCAATTATAATCATTATAACGGCACTGCACATGCTGACATAGCCGAGACTCACCATCCGGCCAATGGAAAGGAAGATTTTCATCATTTATCTCCTGTTAGGAGAGATTTGCTGTTTCCTCTAGTCTGCTGTATACCATGGTAAAATGGAATGCCAGAAGATGAAGGTTTGCTTCCACAAGTCAATAACGTCCCTAGTAAACAGGACAGAAAATGTGACCACAACTTTCAAGGAGCTACTGTGAGATGCACAGAGGAAACTTAGCTGTTTCCTCTTCAATGCAGATTTCAGGTGGACTGTAGAAAAGGTGTGTGTGTGTGTGTGTGTGTGTGTGTGTGTGTGTGTGTGTGTGTGTGTGTGTGTCTATGTGCTTGGGTGCATCTGTGTGAGTTTGTATCTATGTATATTTATGTATGTGTGTGCACGTGTGTCTCTGTGTGTGCTTTTGTATCCCTGTGTGTTGTATATGTATGTGTGTGTCTGTCTCTTCCTGTGTTCAAGACTGAGAGAAGAGACTCACAAAGGCCTTTATTATTATGGTGGTAAAACTGGATCATGTAAAGCCTGTCTTGATCTTTGGAGTCCCTGGAAGAAGTGTTTTTAACAGTTGTTTTGATTATTTAGGTACCCCAGATGTAGTCAGTACACAGATATAATTGCTAAATGCCAACTGTTGCTGTCTGAGTTAGAGGATTTTAGGTTATGGGTTAGATATGTAGTGCTCCCCCCAAGTCTTGCTTATGAGCTGCTGACTTTGGTGGAAGAGATCCTTTGGAATTTGTCCTAATCAAAGAATCAATCCCTTGGTAGATTCACACTATGATAGTATTCTTTGGAAGTAGTGTCTAATTGGAGAAATTAGGGCTGCAGAGCCACTGAAAAGGTACATCTTGTCCTTGGTCCCTTTTGTCTCCCTCTCTGCTTCCTGGCCCTCTTGAAGTGAGCAGCTCAGCTCCTAACTGGCCTCTCTAACATGAGGCCCTACCTCACCTTGGGCCCAAAGCAGAGGAACTTCTGAAGCCATGAGCCAAGACAAGCCAATACCCATCAAATTATTTCTCTCAGGTGTTTGTCTTGGCTCTAAGAAGTCTGAGTAATACATTTTCTTTGATCTTAAAAAATGCATAAGCTAAATGTATCAGATTGTTTCAAAATTTTACAAAAACCTATAAAACACTGGGGTCAACCCTTAGTTCCCCCAAATCCTGGTGTGATGGTACACAGCTGTAACTCCAGTTCTTGAAAGGTGGAGGCAGGAAGATCAGGAGTTCAAGGTCAGCCTTAACTACACAATTCAAGGCCAACTTGGGTTACATGAGTTTCCATCTCAAAAAACAAAGGTAAAACATTTGTAGAATTAGTACTTTTCATTAATAAACTCTATGGAATTTCTTCATATAACATATTATTTTACTTTCATGATTTTGCTTACTAGGACAGCACTACATAAAGCACTCAAACACCCTGAGTGGGAAGTGTTGTTAGCATACAGTGAGCAGACACAGACCCCATGTTGACTTTAGCACCAATGAGTAGTATTTCATAGTTTAAGAGTATTACTCTTACTTGCAATACATCTTGCTCATGACTTTAAATAAACTTCCTTCAACCTGGTTTGAAGATGTCTTAGGAACAAAGAAAAAGGTGTGGAAGGCTCTCTCTCTGCCATCCTCATTATTAACGCTTGGGTGAGGAGAGAGGGCAAGCTGATTTCCACATCTTCCTTAGGTAGATGATGATCATGTTGTTTGAGATAATGCAAAGGAAGAGCCAATGAACAGACTAAAACTGTTCTTTCTCCTCTTTCCTCCCTCCCTTCCTCTCCCTCCACCCTTGTCTGCCCCTCTTCCCTTTGTCCTCATTGAGCTGAGGCGTTAACATCTACTCCACACCCTAACAGCCTTAGTGATGCTCATGGGCACAGGCCCCTGTGTAAGACAGATTTTAGATTTGAACTTCAGCATGAGGATGAGGACCACCCTTTGAGGAGCCTTCTGAGCTCCAGCCAGACTACAAGATGGTATCAACCCTGAGCTGATAGCTGCCCTTCACAAGATGCCCAGTGACTTCTGCTGCAAGGTTATCTGTTGTTTTCTTTTTCCTTTCTCCCCTCCCTCTCTCCCTCCTCTCTACCCCCTTCTTTCTCTTCTCCTCTGTCTCCCCTTCTTTTCTCTTTTCCTTTCTTCGATATGGAGCAGTGTCCCTAGTCCCATTGAATGCTGATGAAGACACTAACTGGAAAGCATTTGCGCTCCTCTGGTCCTTGGTAAGAATACTTCTACAGTCACAGTGTGGGGGCCTTGCTTCTCAGTGGCAGGAAATGCAGGCCCAGAGCAGTTATCCACTGCAGAGATGGCTTCAGGCTTGGTGCAGCCAGCCAAGGCCTCCTTAGAGCTTTCAACCAGACAGCCCTGCCACAGAGCCAGCCCCGAGCCGAGCTGTGCAGGGCAGGGATTCCTTCCCCAGCACTACTCGTTAGGCAGTGAATAATTAAAACACCCGGAAAAAGACAGGTGAAATACAAGCCACAGTGTCAGCAACACAGACATGAAAGAGAAAGGGGAAAAAAACGAATTTTTTTTAAAAGCAATGAAATAATTCATTTGAAGCTTTAATAAAGTTTCATTTGCAGTCTTGTTTAAAGATATATCAGACTTCAGGGATGTAACCTAATTACATTTTTATTCTAAGTTTCATTCAAAGATCTTGGACTTTGATTCTTTAACACAGATCAAACATGGTATAATTTTCTCTTGGCTATCAATACTTAAAAAGAATCTCTTCATTAAATACTGTAAGGTCTTACTAGTGTGTACACAGAGTAGATGGATAATAAACTGACACAACCCCAAAAGGGGGACAATTAACCTGTAGAGGAGCAGTAGTGTGATTCCATTTGGTTTCTGTGGAAGAGTTTGAGTGATTGAGTTCACATTTATGTGTGTGTGAAGTGCCTCAGTTTCCAGCAGTACCTGGTCGGGTGGATCTTGGAAAATTTACGGCAGTAGTTATACTCTCAATTAACACCTGGGTTTCCTGCAAAAATGAAGTGTGTGATGGAAGAACTGGCAGTCTTGAGTCTGTGAGTGGTAGTGAACGGATTCAGACACTCCTGCTGCTGCTTCTGACCGCCGCCCCCCCAGCCTCCATTTTGTCCTCCCTGCTCTGGGTCTCCTTGGAGTCCCCAGGGTTCATTTCAGAAGTCTGTTTGCATGCCTTTGTGCCTCCTCACACCTCCACACTAGGAAACAGACTCTCCTGGGACACTTTTCTCCAAAAGACATTTACCAGGCACTTACAAAAGCAATTTATAGGCAGATGTCAGGATTTACTTACTTTACTTACCTGGAGCCTGGGGTTGAACCCAGGGCTTCATGCATGCTAGGCAAGCACTCTGACAACTGAACTATTTCATCAGTCCTAGGGCTCATTTTTTAACTATGAAGCAGGAAGGAAAATTCTCCAGGAACTGGCTTAGTTGTGCAACAGGTGTGGCTAGGACTCAACTACACTGACTGGCAAACCTACGGAGAGCTTGGCAAGACATGCTGGAAGATTTTTGTTGTTGTTGCTGTTTCTGCCTTTTTTTCTCTCTTTCAGATACCCACAGTGCTCACAAATACATCTATGTTTCCAAAACTAATGCTTTGAGCATAGTAAAAATGGCCATCCTACCAAAAGCAATCTACAGATTCGATGCAATCCCCATCAAAATTTCAACACAATTCTTTACAGATTTGAAAGGACAATCTTCAATTTCATATGGACAAACAAAAACCCCAGGATAACTAAACAATTCTGAACAATAAAAGAACTTCCGGAAGTGCCACCACACCTGATTTTAAACTGAACTGAGCTATAGTAATAAAAACTACATGGTAATATGGTATTGACATGAAACACAGGTAAATGAGTGGGAGTGAATTGAAGAATCAGTTGTAAATCCACACACCTACGGACATTTTAATTTTTGATTAAAAAAAACCAGAAATACAATGGAAAGCAACTTTAGCAAAGTTGCTCTAGCTGGATATCTGCATGCAGAAGGATGCAGATAGATCCACATCTATCACCCTGCACAAACATAAAACCAGCTACACTGAACCTGATAGAAGAGAAAGTAGGAAATAGTCTTGAACACATCAGCACAGGAGACAGATTGCTGCACAGAACACCAATCGTGCAGGCACTGAGATCAACAATTAATAAATAGGACTTTATAAACCTGAGAAGCATCTGTAAGACAAAGAACATTAATAGGACAAAATGGCAGCCTGTAGGATGGAGAAAGATCTTCACGATCTCCATGTTGGTCAGAGGGCTGAGCTCTAAAATATATAAAGCACTCAAGAAATTAGACATCAAAACCCCAAATAATATAATTTAAAAATGGGATAAAGATCTAATCAGAGAATTCTCAACAAAAGAATCTCCAATGATTGAGAAACATTTAAAGAAATGTTCAGCATCAAGGAAATGCAAATCAAAACGACTCTGAGATTCTATCTTCTGTCAGAGTGGCTAAGATCAATAACAGAAATATCTCATGCTGGTAAGAATGTAAAACAAGAGGAACACTCCTCCTTTGCAGGTGGGAATGTAAACTTGTACAGCCACTATGGAAATCATTATGGCAGTTCCTCAGAAAATTGGGAATCTATCAATCCCGAGACCTATCAATACCACTCTTGGGCATGTATTCCCACCAGGAGCCTCCAACATCTACAAGGACTTGCTCAACTATATTCATAGTGACTTTATTCATAATAATTAAGAAACTCCAGACAACTTAGATGTCCCTCAACTGAGGAATAGCTAAAGAAAATGTGGTGCATTTACCCAGTGTATTATTACTCAACTATTAAAATCAATGGCATTAGAAAATTTGTAAGCAAATGGATGAAACTAAAAAAATGAAAAGATCATCTTGAGTGAGACAACCCAGATCCAGACAGATAAACATGATATGTACTCACTTATAAGAGGACATTAGTTGTTAAGTAAAGGATAGTCATGCTACAATCCATAGAATAGATTTTGTTTGTGGCCTAGGGCAGGTGGGAATGAGAACAGGAGGGATAATTAAAGGGTACGGGTGTATGTGTGTGTGTGTAAACCTAGTGAGGTGGAAACTTCTGGACCCTATGAGAGTGATCCTAGTGAGGATCTCTAGTAATAGAGAACACATTGTCAGAAGTGGCATCTTCTGTAACCAGGTAAGGCTTCCAGTGGTGGGAGGGGAACATCAACCAAGTGACAAAACCCTCAATCTACAACCTATCTTGCTTCAAGAGTGCTAGAGTAATCAATGGTGGCTCAGAGCTTATGGGAGTGGCCAAGCAATGACTGGTCTAACGGGCTCACATCAAAGAAAGCCCATGCTTGGCACTGCCTGAATGGCCACAAACTGCAAGGATGGCCCAGAGACCCAGGCCAGGGTAGAAACAAACATGACTGGCAAAAACAAAAAAACAAAACAAAACAAAACAAAACAAAAGAAAGTCAATGAAAATGATTTCCAATGTAATGATATTCTGTTACACTCATAGATGGGTGTCTAGCCCAATCGTCATTAGAGAAGCTTCCTCCAGCAACTGATGGTAGCAGATGTAGATACCCACACCCAAATATTAGGCAGATCTTGAGTAACCCTAAAAAAGATGGGGAAGAAGCATTATAGGAGCCAGAGGGGTGGAGGACACTAAGTGAACTAAGAGCCCACAGAATCAACTAAGCAGGGCTTACAGGGTCTTACAGAGACTGAAGCAGCAATCAGGGAGCCTGGATGGGTCTAAGGTAGGTCCTCTGTATATACATTGTGGTAGCTTAGCTTGGGATATTTTTGGGATTCCTATCAGTAGGAGTAGGGGCATCTCTGACTCTTTTGCCTGCTCGTGGGTCCTTTTTCTCCTATTGGGTTGTCTCATGGTTTGTGTCTTATCTTATTAATCTTGTTATACCATGTTTGGTTGATGTCCCTGGGAGACCCACTCTTTTCTGAAAAGAAGCAAAGGAGGAGTGGATTCAGGAAAGAGGGGAGATGGAGTGGGGGCTGAGAGGCCTTGGGTATAGGGGAAGCTGCAGTAAAGATGCATTGTACAAAGAATAAAAAAGAAAAAAACCTGATGCTTTGGTCAAAAGGCCATTCTAACTATCATTTTCTCTTGTATGTAAGGGAGGTTTCACTGTAACAAATTTTTAAATTGATGGCAATTTAGATGGAGAAAGAAGTCTTTCAAAGCCCCAAATACTCCTATAATGCTTGTCAACAATCTATTAACAGCAAATAATGAAGACACTGTTGTTCTTACTACTGTTAGCACATGAATACAATGCCAAGAGTTAGGAATAAGTAACACTTTACCTAGGGTGACCAGTTCATATGAGTTACCAGTGACAGGGGCTGGAGAGATGGCTCAGGGGATAAGAGCACTGGTTCTTCTTTCAAAGGTTCTGAGTTCAATTCCCACCAACCACATGGTGGTCTAAAACATCTGTAATGAGACATACTGCCCTCTTCTGGCCTGCAGGTAGAACACTGTATGCATAATAAATAGTATTTTTTTAAAATGTTACCAGTGACTTGCCTGATTCTAACCCCAAAAGTCTCCAGTCCTAGGGACTTTGTGTGTTTCTGAGAAAATCTAGATGGTGACAATTATCCTATTTGTGTCCCAAGATACAAAGAAACTTTGAAAATGGAACTCAATAAAACAGAAAAGCAGCTTCCAGCAAGACACATAGGTGTAAAACATACCAGTAGAACTGAAACTCTTAGAGAAAAATTCTAAACTATTGCCCAGCAACAACACCATCCATTACTCAAAACTGACTTATTTTGCTCAACTTTCACTTGGATCTTTTCTGTATCTATTCATATTTTTTACAGAGTTGTAAAGAATGTTTTTTCTGATTCTCGTTATTTTATAAGAATTCCTTTCCATGATGTGTGTTTTCATAACAGCATCTGAAATCCTGTATATTATATTACATTCCAAAACTATTTCAGTGATTAACAGTACCACCACCAATACATGCAAATAATACCTCAATGAGTCACAATTGTTTTTTCTTTTTTAAATTTTAAGAAGTATTCAATGAAATTTCACAATTATTCAAATGAATGTTTAAACCACTGACTCTCCTGTGTGCTCACTCAATTTCTTTAGTTATTATTAACCTTACCTACAAAGTTAAACTATCAGAAAATTTTCTTGGGTGATACACATTTCACGAGGATACATCTGCCCTTTCTTCCTCACGTGTATGTACAACATATATATATATATATATATATATAAAGTTTATATTTATATACAAATATAAAGTTTTCATGGACTTTCTGCACCCTGCCTGACATCTGGAGACTAATTTGCTCCTCCCATGTAGTGTCCATGTAGAATCTTTGCATTTGTCTGTCCCACAGTCCAGTGCCTTGTCGGTCTCTCCACCCAACATTGCTTTCCTTGTTCTGAGTTATCCATCCACAGTGAATAAGCAGCCTACTTCCCACTTGTGTTTCAGAGCAGAACAGGAAGCCTTGCATGCTGCAGGAGACCATTGATCCCTCCTCCTCCCACAGCCTCATGGTCCCAGTTTCTTCCTTCTTCTGTCTCTGGAAGGACTGTATGTTGCACTAATTTTCAGGGAGCTAGCTTTTGTAAAGAACCATTTTTTTAAATTTAGATTTACTTATCTTATTTTTTTTAAAACCTTTATTTATTTGCCTTGGTGTTTTGCCTGGAACTGGAACTACAGACAGTTGTGAGCTGCCATGTGGGTGCTGGGAATCGAACCCGGGTCCTCTGGAAGAGCAGCCGGCGCTCTTAACCGCTGAGCCATCTCTCCAGCCCCCTACTTATCTTATTTTTATGGATACAGAATTTGCCTGCGTGCATGTATGTGTCCCACATGAGTGTACTCTATGCAGAGGTCAAAAGAAGGCATCAACATCTCAGAACTGAAGTTGAAGAATAGTTATGAACCTCTGCAAGATCAACAAGTGTTTCTGACAAAGAGCTCTATCTCAAGTCAAAACAAAAAACAAACAAAAATAAACAATCCCCCCCCAACCTATCTTTATAATGTGCCATCTGGATAGCCCAGAGGGTAGCATGGGCTGAGAAATGAGAGAGCTTAGCATTAATGTTTACCATGGCATATTTGCTAATACTGCAGTGGATTCCTGGGCTGGGTTAGGGCTGAGCACAGAAGAAAGAAGACAAATTGTTTGACCAGTCCATGAATGAAAGAGGACTTAAAAAGTGAGATGAAACATTTATATTCTTGCTGGGCGGTGGTGGTGTATGCCTTTAATACCAGAATTAGGGAGGCAGAGGCACTGAATCTCTGTGAATTCAAGGCCAGAATGTCTACAGTGTGAGTTCCAGGACAGTCAGGGCTGTCTAGAAAGAAACAAAAATGAACAACAATAACAACCTCCCAAACATTAACATTTTTTATTTTATTTGAGCCTGTCCTCTTTCAGACTCCTTTTTTTATTATAATCATTATAAGCATAAATAAAGGACAAAAACAGCCAAAGGGAACTTTGCAACATGGCTATTGAACATCTGCACTGGAAGATGGTGGAGGGCAGGGAAGGAAAACTGAGCCTGGTATCTGAAAACAAAGGTTCCCTCTTGGTTCTGACAGCAACTTTACTGTCTGCTAATATTACTCAAGCTTAAACTTGAAGGCAACCTTTAGTGTGTGGGATGGGTGAGCCTTGAGGACATCATACCATGGGAAGCATGCTAGTCACAGAATCACAGGAGCTGCATTGTTGTGTACATAAGGAATAAAAACAAACTTCTGGAAGAAAGAGCAGAATAGAGCTGGGGAAGCAGAGAGCCAGGGGGTCACCAACAAACAGACAAAGTCTCAGTCATGGGTGACCAACAGTCCTGGACACTCCATAGGTCATTGTGCTTATATCTTACAATGATGTTTTATGAACTTATCTGTTAAACAATCTCACACTTGGTATTAACTGTAATAAGATAAAACTAGAAATACATTTTTGAAAAGGAAAATCTCAGAAAACATGACATATTTACATACTAATGTCTTTGCTTCTGTCATTCTGTTTACTGAAGAAACATCTGACTTATTCTGCTTGTGCATATTCTATTCTTTCTCTCTTTTTTTATTAATCTAGCATTTTGTTGTATCTGGAAATATCACATAGTGCATCCTAATCACCCTTACTTCTGAGTCTCCACCCCCCCCACCTCTCCACCAGAAAAAGATAGAAAAAAATACAAGTCCAGTCTGTATTGTTCATGTAGTCACTGACCATGGTCAAACTTCCAGTGGCCAGCCCCTTAAAGAAAAGTGAGTTCTTCCTCACCTCCACCATTTTCCTTCTGTGTGATAGAGAGGTACACTTCATTATCTTTATCACAATTTTTAAGAGTTCTCTTTAATGGGAGAAAACTTTCTGTCTGGATTATTAGTTTTTGGGGTGGGGATGTCACAGAAGCCTTCTGTGTCTCTAGTTTTCTAAGAAGAGTCTACTCTCATCCATACCAGAACAGAATCAGCTTCCTTGTCCTTTACAGTCAGCAAGAACAAAATTTGTGGACCTCCACATGGTATCTGGCCACAGCATGAACCACAGACAGTGACCTGCTATCTAGCACCAACAAGTGCCAGAGACCTCAGCATGGTTACTGGTAGCAGTCCAGGCCACAGATATCAAGATAGTTTTTGGTGGTAACATGAGCCATGAACATCAACACAGCCCCTGGCTTCAGCAGAAACATGGATCAAGACATGGCTCCCTTTGGCAATATGAACCGTAGACATCAACATGGCCTCAGGTGGCAATATACCTGCACGGATGGCCCCAGCAGCATCACAGCCCATGGGTATCAGTATGGCCTTGTGCATTGGTGGCACACACCAAAACATCAGCATGGCCTTTGGTAATGACATGGCCTAGCATGGCCTAAGGACACCAACATGGCCTCAAGCATCAGATCAGGCCTTGGACACCTACATGGTTCAGTCTCTTTCTACAGAGTAAATGCTGCTTTGTTCCACCATCCTTCCATAACAAATTTATTAGTCATAGTGGCACTGGAAATTGCAGCCTGTCACTCAGTAAAAGTTTTTGCCCACACAGCTCTACATACAAATACTCAATGCCATGAGTCATTGGCTCAAGGCCTCTGGTCTCTGAAGCACCATATATACTGCATCATCACAAAGACCTTTTTCATCACAGCCATGCTTCAGGTTTTTGTCTTCAGTGACAATGACATGCTCGTGGATCTGGTTCTGCAGCTTCGGCTCCTCCTTGAGGTCTAGTAGCTGGTATATGGAGCAGGTGCTGGGGCTGACCAATATGCCTGACAGCAGCTGAGTTGGTCAGACTGCCATGGGCAGCAGGCTCTCCTGGGCAGGCAACTTGGGGGTCCAAATTCCATTCTTAAATCACTTGGAACAAGTGGTGTGTGTTTAATTACACTGAGAGCAACATAGAGAAAGGAAAAGGAATAAAGAATTCTGCATTCAAGTTAGTGACCAACTACTTCCACATCACATGATAGTGACCAAATTGTTCAGTTATCCCTTTGTATCATATTGGCCTTAGAGCTAGATTGTTGTGAAGGTTCTGTATGGCACTAGGATTCACTTATCCTAAGGAACTCACACGCTATTTCCAGCTCAGTTTGAAGTGGTCAGGCACCATTTACAGCTTACTACATTCATATCATTGCTCTTCTCTAGGAAACAGGCCTCCTGACCCCTGCTATTCACATCATGCCTCTTCTTGAACATCAGCTTTTGGGAATCCCAACTCATGAAAAGTGGCTGTCATAAACAATTTTGCTTTTCCTACTCCAACCCAAGAACAGCTCTTCTACGTGCTGGCTCATTTGCAAGCCATGGCCTGATACCTGCAAGGAAGCCAGTAAACTCCCAAGGCAGAGACAACTGCTCTATGTGCCTCCTGCCCCAGGAAAGCCATTAACTTTCTGCCATTAACAAGCTGCTCTTTTCCACATGTATGTAATGTTTTCAGGAAAAGATAAAATCATCTTGAATACAAAGTGTAGATTTTTGCATCTTCATGGAAGACATAAGGCTCCCAAAGTGGCTCATGGAGTCATTTCTACAACTTGTCATGTCCCTTCATGTAGATGGACACTGTCTATGTAGACCTAGAGCAGGTACTCAGAGCACTTGACAATGAGGCAGAAGCTTGAGGACAGAGATGGATATCAGGAGATGTCATGGGAGATGCCCAGGCAAGCACAGCAGAGCCCAGAGTGGGGAGCAGGGTCCCTGCAGACACCTCCTGCTGCCCTTGACCTGTTTCTTAGAAGAGTTTCTCAAATTCCAAAGACATTCACTAGAGTGGGGGTTTGCAAGCCTGATACTGTTTATGCCAGCACCATGCATTCTTCACAGACTTACAGTGACAGGTTCACCAGGAAGCACAGAAATTACCTTATGAATGGTAATGTGATGAGCAGAGCACCAGACACTTCACTAATCTTATTCACTCTCAGAGTATTTCGAATAGTTATTTTTGACAATTAAGAAGACATAAAGAGAGATGGCTCTACAATTAAGAGTGCTTGCTACTCTTTCTAGGAGACTCAAGTCTCAACCCCACACCAAGTGGCTGGTAACCACCTTCACTCCAGCTCCAGGATCCAGTGCCCACATCTCCCTTCATGGGTATCTGCACACACATAGACATAATAAACAATAATTAATCTTTCCAAGATCACTTGCACAAATGTCAAAACTGCTTTGCTTCCGTGTCTTTACTGTTGACACTGACCACTCTCACAGCTACACTGCCATAGAACAACTGCAACATTCATCGATGATGCTCTCCTCATTTTATAAGACTTCTAAAGTCATGCTTGCTGTGGGTCTATGACAAAAATCAATGAGAAAGTCACCTTACAAGGAGTGGTTACTTTTGCTTCTGGTTTCAGTTGCTTCTTGGCTTTGGGTTCTGTGTCCTGAGATGGAAGGGTGGGAGGGCAGAACTGCTCATCTCATGGCATGGGAAGTGGGGTAAAGAGGAAGAGCCAGACTGCTGAAAAACTTCATTTCCTCCACTAGGCCCACCCCTAAAGCTTCTACCACATCCCAATAGCATCATCAGCTGATAACCATGCTTCTGACACATGCTTTCCGAGGAGTCCTTGGTGGAGCTGAGGGCTTAATCCTCAGTACCTATGAGCATGACTACAAAGGGAGGGTCTCTGTCCAATTCCAATGGAACATTGTGGCATCCTGAATTAAACAGGACAGCTATATATAGAAGGATGATGACATGGGGGAAGGGCACAGTATACAAACCAAGGAATGCCCTGGGCCACCAGAGGCTGGAGAGGGCCAAGTCATCTTGGCTTTGGACTCCTAGTTTCTAAAAGCAGGAACCCACACATTTCTATTGTTTAGGGCACCTAGTTAGCAGTATTTTGCTATGGATGCCCCAGAAAACCAATAGAGCACAGTGACAAAGAGTGCTTTAAGTAACAAAAGATATTTCTTCAGGGAAAAACAATATGTCAAGGGTCTGTTCAGTGTATATGAAGAATGTGATGCTCATTTTAGACATGCCATATAGAACAATCATTCAGGGGATGATCAATTGAATAGTATCTAAAACACTACAAAATAACTTTCACAAACTCTTTAGTGTCTCATATAAATAACCCCTTTCTAGCATTTTGGTTTGTTTATTTTACTACATATTCTGTTATATAAATGCAATTTTATTTTTATTCTTTAGCATTTGAAGTGAAGTTGATTATCATGACATTCAGTTCTTTTTTTAAAAAAAAAATAAAGGCAAAAATATAATCATTTAATATAACCAAAGCTGTAACACCAAAATTGATAGAAATTTCATTGTTATTCCTTATTTGTCATAGGATAACATTTGCCAGTTTATTAGAAAAACAGCCTTAATAACTGAAAGACACGCAAAGGATATATCAGGTTTTAGTGTGGTATTTTATTTTCTCTTTCATTTTATTAAAAATTAATAGAGATGTAAGCGCTGTTGAGAGGATTTAAAACCCTTCAGATGTACAAGATCTCAACTGGGAGACCTCTAGAGAAGGGCTCTGAAAGGGAATGATGGGGAACGTACTTGGCAGGGTGAGCCCTTCTGTAGTGTTAGAATGTATCTCCCCCCCCCCCCATGTGCATCTGTTGTTTTTCAGTTAGAGCAAAACTAGCCAGTTGAAAACTCTCGGAGACACTACAGAAAAGGACAGAAGGTTCTAAGAGTTAACGGAGGAACCTGAAAAACTGCTGGAGTCTGAACCCGGGTCGGAGAGCAGGACAATGCAGGAGAGTGCGAGGCCGAGGGGCCAGAGGAATGCTCATCTTGAAAGGCCTTAAATGTCAGATGAAATTTGAAATAAAAATAACCACTGGGGAGGGGGCAGGTGAGAGGGCTCAGATGGTAACAGCACTTACCACCAAACCTGGGACCGGAGTTCAGTCCCGGGGGCTCATGTGTAGGAAGGGAGGAACGAGCCAACTCACTCTCAGTCGGCGCTGACCGCAACACATGTGCTACAACATGTGTATATTCACACAAACACATAATAGATGTTTAAAAATATCAGTGGAAACCTGCAGACTCATACATACATGGAGGTTTAATAAATTAATGATAGTTGACACCTAATGAATGTCTTGGTTCTGGGCTTGCTTGGCCTCAAACTGAAAACCACAGTAGCTGGAAAGAGGCTTTAGAAGCTACACTAAAGCCAACTCGGGAAGGTGGAGAAGTCATTTCATCACTGTAGGCTGCAGTATGTAGTATCTCCTCCTTACTTGTTTTCTGATTTCTATGGACACACATGCCATCTTACTCACCCAGTAAGGTGAAAAAAAATTCATGAAAAGTGGAGATGGAGCTTTGTAGTAACTTCTTTATGCTGTTCTTCGCTTTGACATTTTAGGATTTTAAAATTTTTATCTGTGTATGTGTGTGTGTGTGTGTGTGTGTGTGTGTGTGATTGTGGACACAGGCTACAGGCTTTGAATAGCCACCTGCAGGGACTGGAAGTTAGAATCAATCCCTGGGAGGCTGGAGAAGTGAGTCACCAGGTAGGAGCACTTGCTGCTCTTGTGCAGGACACAACACACATACGGTGGCTCACAACCATCTTCAACTCTAGTTCCATAGGATCTGATGTGCTTTTCAGGATTCCATGGGCACCAGGCATACATGTGATACATATACATACATGAAGGCAAACATGCATACACATAAAATAAATCTATTTTTTTAAAAAAAGATTTATTTATTATGTATACAGTGTTCTGCCTGCACACCAGAAGAGGGCACTAGATCCCATTATAGATGGTTGTGAGCCACTGTGTGGTTACTGGGAATTGAACTCAGGATCTCTGGGAGAACAGTCAGTGCTCTTAACCTCTGAGCTATCTCTCCAGCCCCACATAAATCTGTGTTTAAAGATTTTTTTAAAAAAAAAAAAAAAAAAAAAACAAAAAACCTCAAGGTTAATCCCCAAGTAGAGAGAGAACCTGACACATGTGAACCGTGCTGTCCAGGCATCTCCTGAGGTGTCTCTGCATTCTCTCTCGAGTCCACCCTACACTTGGCAGAGAGTGGCACACTCATGAAGGCTTTCATCATCATTTTGCCTTGTTTGGTTTTTTGTTTCAAAGTTTTTTCTCATGGAAGACAATAAATATGTAGCCACATATCCTATCTATTCTTTATAATTCATTAAAAATGTTTCTCAGGCAATTTCATTTTAAAATAAGGTAGATCTGACATAATCTAAAGATGTATGTCAGGACTACATCTAATGACTCAAGCTCCTTTTGTCTGTGATATTTAGGGTGAACTCAGTTTCTGGTGTGTATGTGTTACATGCACACACTTGTGTGGGCACATGTGGGAGCGTGGGGGCTAGAGATTGACACTGGTGACTTGCTGGATCCTCGGATCACTCTCCATCTTGGATTTTTGAGAGTGAGGCTCATCAATTCAGCTGTGTTGGTTAGCCATGCACTCCAGGCATCCACCTGCTGCTACCTCCCCCAGTGTGGGCTTACAAACTCATGCCACCATGCCCAGCTTTTGCACAGGTTCTGGGGATTTGAAGTCAGGTCCCCATGCGTGCCCTGCAGGCACTTTTACCCAGTGAGCCACTATGTCAGTCCCAGTTAAACAGATTTAACGTAATTGCTGACAATGGACCTTTGGAATATAGGTGTGATTCTATTTGAGAGAGATAGATGCTCAGGAGGCCTCACTGATATCCAAGGAACTATTGGCAGGCAGTTGATGGCTGCTGGGGGATGGAGAGTAAGTTTTCTTTGACCATGTGGACACTGGTTTATTGTCCCACACCCATGTATATACAGGCAACACTAAATGAATTCAGTGGGTTATTTAAAAGAGAAGAGAAGGCCATGGCATACAGATGGAGACATGTTGGGGGTGATCTGGCAAGTCAGAGTAGTGGGTATGGTTGAAACACATTGGACATGTATGAAATTCTCAAAGAATAAATAAGACTATATTAAAATGACTCAGTTCATATTAGTAACATTCAAAAGTTTTCTGTTTTATTTGCAAGACTAAATACATGTTAGAACAAATTAGAAAAAGCAAACTAATGTTCACATTTTCCATTTGTACTTTATTTATATTCTCCTTTTTATAGATGCTGTTTAGAAAGATTTAAAAATCATTTTACACTCTGGTAAGGACAATAATAAGTATGTCTTGTAAGTGTTAAAAATAAAATATGCTAGAGGAGTAATCAATATTACTTCTAAATGTTTGGTAAATATGGAAAATCATAAAGAGAAAATTAAAATTATTTTATTTTATTATACTTAATTTTATGTATTATCTACTAAAAACATTTCATTTTGTTTTGGTAAATACAGCTTTGTAGACACTTGGTTTGCATGTTTACAGCTAGTTCTTTTGCATGAGTCTTTCCCTTACCGTGAGTTTTGACCTGAGCTCTAGACCATAGTACACATGGAAACTATGTTCCCAGTGCTTTTACAGCAGGAATCTCTAAGCATGCTTTCCGGTGGCTTTGTGGGTGAATCAGGAAGTAGCCAGCACGTTCCTCCTTCACACACCTCAGGCTCACAGCTTCCCTTCTCTTTTCTCCCCACTACACTCTACAGAGTCTCCTCTTTTGTCTTTTGGAATTTGTTGGCTGAAACAAGCAAACGGAGCCTTTTTTACTTCCTGTCTCAGTGCAGTCTGTGTTTTCTTTTTGCATGCTGGTAGATATCTCTCTTCATGAAGTATTCAATAGACTTCCAAAGAGTTTTTAAAATATGGACCTTTTAAAAAAATGTTACTAACTTTGACTGGAGCAGAAAAGCTATTTTAATTTTAAGATACTTTTAGGGTCAACAAAGCTTTCTTGAGAAAATTCTGATTTTTGCTTTTATTCCAATTATGGCATCTTCTTCCCCTGGAGATTTTGTTTTCACCATTATCCTGTTGCGTTGTCTCTCAGACTGCCTTTTGCAGTTTGAAACATTTATTCAAGTTTCTTGCAAACTTCACAGATGCATATTTTCATTGGGCCAATCTCTTTAAGGAGATCAGTCCTTATGCAGAATCTACAGATCTAGGATGCAAGGATCCCTGCAGGCTAGCTTTTCAGAAAAGTCATGGTCCTTTGCAAGCTCCATGGCTACCCATTAGCTGGGTGTTAGAGGTAACTAATCTTGATCTTGATCCTGTCATTCCCTGATGACAAAGAGCTGTTGGTGTCTTCAAAACTCTGAAAGCTTCTTTAGCTAGTCTAGATGCCATCCCCTAAAAAGTGCTGGACTTTACCCCAGCCCTTTCCCCAATCCTCTTGCTCATTCCTGTCATGGTGGGGGGGAAGGGTATGCACAAATCCTGAATGTTCAGCTGGCCTGCATCAAGGCTCTGCCAAGTCCATTTGCTGCTGTGCTGGGTTCTGATCATACCAGGAGGGTAACTATACTTCTCAAATTATACAACAGCCTATAAAATGTAGGGTCCTGAGCAGGAATTGCCTTTCCTGCCCATGTGAGTTCCTTCTGAGGGCTGCAGCACTAGGGAGGTGCTACCAGAATAGTTTGCCTTGGTCTCTTGCTAGCTTGACAGCTGTCTCAGTAAACTAATCACCCATGCAGGCACATGCAAATAAATCCAAACTAGCATCAGCTCAATAACCCAAACTGGAGTGACAAGTGTCTACTTGCCTTCAGGAGCCAATGACTCTTAGTTGGAATCAGCAGGAGGTTAAGGCTCTCAGTGTGGATTCTTTGTGTGA
>PVIH01003661.1:32689-155969 GCA_004025045.1 Sigmodon hispidus
CTTCTTCAGGTTAGGGAAGTTTTCTTCTATGATTTTATTGAAAACATTATCTGTGCCTTTGAGCTGGTATTCTTCTCCTTCTTCTATTCCTATTATTCTCAAATTAGGTCTTTTCATGGTGTCCCAGATTTCCTGAACATTTTGAGTTATGGCTTTTTTAGTTTTACTATTTTCTTTGACTGATATATCTATTTGATCTACTGAGTCTTCCACCTCAGATATTCTATCTTCCATCTCTTGAACTCTGTTTGTTATGCTTCTATCTGTGGTTCCAGCTTTTTTCTTCAGATTTTCTATTTCCATCTTTGCCTCATTTTGTGCCTTTTTTATTGCTTCTATTTCAGCTTTTAGTTCCTGGCATGTTTCTTTCATAGATTTGTTCATCTCTTCCAATTTTTTGTTTGTATTTTCTTCTATTTCTTTAAGGCTATTTTTCATATCTTCTTTGAGAACTTCGATGATCATCAAAAAGGAACTTTTGGTGTTGTTTCCTTCTGTTTCCTCTTCATTGCTCAGTTCAGGTCTTGTATTTGTAAGATCGCCACTTTCTTCTGGAGTTACCTTGTTGTCCTTTATATTATTATGTAAGTCTTTGCACTGGCGTCTGCCCATGGCTTCAGTGCTTCACGATTATGTGGCTTCTGGTCAGTTGTGGCACTCGGCCTTGTGTGCCTCCTGTTACCTCCAATCACTACTTCTGCACTGTGCAGGGGACTGAATTTCAAGTCTTCAGTCTTTCTCTGTTTGACCAATTAGAGGCGGGGTGACGGCCTTGCAAACTCCCTCAGAAGCAGCTGGGGGGACCGTGGCAGGCAGAGTTTATCTCTGCCTGTTCCAGAGTGCTCTGGGACATACTCTGCAGACGGCACCCGGTCCCAGAACCTCATAGATTTTTTTCATCTTCCCCTACACACATTGTTTGCATGTTACCTGCATACTCCCTTTCATACATTTCTTAACTGTCTATGTGAAACTCTTCATCAGTCACTATTCACCAGCTTCCTTACCATTTTGTTATTTGGTCTGGATTTTGGGCTGTCTTATTATAACGCTATATACAAGTTAGCTTATTTATTTTTTTAAAAAGCATTTCTTTCAGCAATTATTGTGAAATCTCAAGGTGGAATCTGATTTATACAGTTTTTTATACTTTGATCCAAGGATGAGGAGGAGCACTAAGAAATTCACAAAGAAACCTTTTGTCTTTCCAAACAGTTCCGTAAATGAAAATTCTATTACAAAATAGACAAAGAAAGGTGCTATGAAAACAAAGCAGAACCACCACAAACATAAAGAGGATGCAAGATGTGACCCGAGAAAGGCGGTAGGGGATGCAGAAAAGATGTGGGAATGATTCAGGACAATTACTGGCTGTTCTGCGCTGATTGTTCCTGCAGGAACAGCAAAGAATTGTGCAAGGAACATTCTTCAGAGAATGATGAGGCTGACTTGGTTAGCCACTCACTTTTGCTTTCTGACTGCAAATTTGCCTCCTTACATTTCTTAACTTTCACCTTGGGTGTAGTCTCAGGATTCCCTCTCCCTCAACATCCCCAAAGAGTGTCTACTCACCTTCTTCCTCAAAAAGAAGGCCCATGTGCGCCTGTGCCTCTGCCTCTTTTTTCCCACCGTCAACTTTGATCAGCTGAGCAATATTAAAACACCGTTCATAGAAGTGATTCCTCACCCACTTGTCTTCAGAATTATCGAAGTAACAGGCCAGAGCGTACAAGTTGTTATACACTTCTTCATAGTATTCTTTACAAAGAGAAAAGACATCAGAAACAGCTTAGGACACACATAATCCTGTAAATTACTTCAATGGTTTTCTTAAATGCATGGTCAACTGTCTCAAAAATTAAATCAAATGTAAAACATCATTTATTTTAACTATTAAAATAGTCATATTAATCAGAGAATGTGTGCATGAGACGAGCAACAGGTATCCTTCCAAAAATGCAGATATGCTAGAAATTGAGATGTACTTGGTTGGAATAGGACTTATTTATATACAGAACTGGATAGTATCTGTTAGGAATGTGCTCCTCTCGGAAGAGGATAGTGGTATCAAGTGGTCTCATATATAAATGGAAGGAGGGTATTATTCCATATCCCAGTGAAACTAATGCTTCTAAATCATGGCAAAATAAAAGCACATACAAAATCAAAAAACAGAAATGGAAACCTCTGGTGATATATTTTATATTTAATAAAATCAGCCTGGAATATCAAAGAATAGATTAACCCAGTCAAGCCATGAGGGTCAAAGAGTGGTAACTCATGCATTTGATCCCAGCACAAGAATGACTGAGTGGTGATGCCTTTAGACCCATAACTCCAGAGACAGTGATTTTTCTGTGTTTCTGTGAGTTCAATGCCTAAATACCAAGCAGTAGTTGCTCACATCTTTCATCCTAACTCAGGATTATGATGCAGAGTTGAACCTGGAAGTAAAATAACTGGGCAAAGAAGATATTTAAGGTAGGCATATGTTGTGGTATTCTGTAGAAGTGATGAGTCAACCTGAGGACTCTGGAAGATAGCTTTCATCCTGAGAAGTTGGCTGGGTGAGAACTGACTATGGTCTGTTTACTCTTTATGATATTACAGGCTTATTTTATTAAGTATAAAATATATTACCACAGAAGCCCCAAGATAATTTTACTCCAAAAGGGATATGGCAGTTGATTTCTACAAGAGACTTGGGTCAGGATGATATACAGGCTTCTTCCATTTGCTGCCAATGTTTCTAGAAATTTAAGTATATGTTGATGCTAAAAAAGTAGACTTTTATGCTTCTGGTTTGGGGTATGTTTTCCAATTTGAGATACGTTCATCCTAGCCATTCCTTTTACTCAAATTTCTGGTTAATTCATTGTTACATGCATCTTCATTCTTTTTCTTTCTCCTAAAGTGACATTTGTATTTATAAGTGTGTGTGTTTCGTGAATGCTGTTATGATAGTGAATGTGAGAAAAGATGTTTGTCTGGTAACAACTGTGCCTTAATCCTGTAATTCTACTTGTGCACACTAGCCTCAAACCCATGGCAATCATCCTGCCTTTGTGTACCAAGAGCTGATATCACAGGAGCGAGTTCCTGTAGTCAGGACTAAACTACTTGTAAACACAGTCACTGTGCACTGAGTGCATTGATACTACCTACTTCTTACTCCCAGGAGGGCCAGCTTCTCAAACGACCATTGCTGAGAACAATAGTGTCCATATGGAAGTATAGGAGATTAAATAAAAAAATCTCAGAAGAACAAGACTGAACATGTGAGAGGAGCTGCTGAGAGCTGTAAATAAGTCACTGCAGTCACATGCCAAAAGCATGTCTTTGTGTGCATATGTGTGGAGGACAGAGTTAGGTGAAGGTGTGTGGGCACATGTGGTAGTTTGAGTGAAATTGGCCCCCATAATCTCATAGGGAGGTGTGGTTTTGTTGGGAGTGGGTACGGCTTGGTTAAAGAAAGTGTGTCACTGTGGGAGTGGGCTCTGAGAATTCTTATGCTCAAGATACTGCCCAGTGAGTCAGTTTACTTCCTGTTGCCTATAAGATGTAGCACTCTCAGCTATTTCTCCAGCACCATGTCTGCCTGCATGCTGCCATACTCCTTGTTATAATGATAATGGACTGAACTTCTGAAACTGTAAGTTGCCATGGTCATGGTGTCTCTTCACAGCAATAGAAGAAATCCTAACTCAGGCAAAAGTTGGT
This sequence comes from Sigmodon hispidus, assembly GCA_004025045.1. Lineage (NCBI taxonomy): Eukaryota > Metazoa > Chordata > Mammalia > Rodentia > Cricetidae > Sigmodon > Sigmodon hispidus. The sequence continues at coordinate 36,410 of PVIH01003661.1, forward strand.
ACCAGGGACTAGGGTATTGTTATGATAGGTCTGACCATGTGTTTGAAGGAATTTAGACTTTGGTGCTTTGGGTTGGGAAAGCAGTGGAATGCTTAAGCACTGCCTAATGGGCCACACTAGTAGGAGCATGGAGGACAGTGGTGCTGAGGGTCATTTGAATGGTTGGGGGCTTACTCAAGAGGTTTCAGAGGAGAAGAATTTCAGTATGTTGCCTAGAGATGGTTCTTGTGCTATTTTGGTGAAGAAAATGGCTGCCCTTTGCCCTTGTCCAAAGAGTCTGCCCAAGGCTAAAGTGAAGAGTTTTGGATTAAGTCTGTTGGCATAAAAACCTCAAAACTGCCTAGTGTAGACTCTATTTTGTGGTTGTAAGTAGCAACTCTAATGAAGATTTATAATGAAGAGGAGCAAGCTGAGTGGGTTAAATTACAAAATAAATATTTTGAGGCAAAAAAGAGCACCAGGAAGTGGAATGGAGCTAAATTCTGTGTTTTAGGCGACACACAGATCAAGAAATGGAATAAAGGGAGTGGTGACCTCAGGGCAAGATCCCATCTAGCTAAACTCTCTAACTGGGTGAAAAGGAACTACAGAAAAGCTTAGAGCTAGCTGTGGAAGAGCACACCTTTAAATCTCAACACCGGGAAGGAAGAGGCTAGCAGAGCTCTGAGTTGAGGCCAGCTTGGACTACAGAGAAAGTTTCAGGACAGCCAAAGTTAGGCAGTGAAGAAGAGAAAGCTGAGGAAGTGGAAGATGGGGGGAGGACATCTTCCAGTCCCAGTAAGCAGCAGATTTTGGCGGTTTTAGCCACATGGTTCTGGCTTTAGAGTTAAGGACAGAAGAAAGGAGTTCTGGAATAAAGCCCCGAAGCCAAGCATGTGTCAGGGGTCTCCTTGAATGGAGCCCTAGCAGAGAGGCCATTGTGTGAAGCTGTGAAGTTGAAGCCTGGATTGCCTTGGAAACCCCAAGATGTTGAAGATGCCAGAGTTGTGGGATACCTGCCAAGAAGATCTGCTAACAGGAAGTGAAACCAACTCAAGAGAAGAGTGGCACTGTTAGGAGGTGTGGCTTTGTTGGATGGGAATAGGTATGGCCTTGTTAGAGGAAGTGTGTCACTATGGGGGTAGGCTTTGAGATTTCTTAGAGTCAGGATACTGCCCAGTGAGCAGATTGACTTCCTGTTGCCTGCAAGATGTAGCCAACACCATGTCTGCCTGCATATTACCATTCTTTTCATCATGATGATAGTGGACTAAACCTCTAAACTGTAAGTGAGCCACCCCAACTAAATGTTTTCTTTATAACAGTTGCCATGATCATGGCGTCTCTTCACAATAGAAGAAGCTCTATGTAAGATGCACATGTGTACATCCATGTGCATGTCTGCAGAAGTTCTATCACAGGAACTATCTTTCTCAATTGCTTGCTGCCTTATTTCCATGAGGTGGGTCTCTTACTGAACCTGGATAGGCTTTACTGTTTTATTTTGAGTAGGCTGGTTAGCCATCCATCGTGTTCCTCCTGCCTCTGCCCCCACATAGTGCTAGGGTGGTCCTGGGGTCTATAAGAAAGCAGACTGAGCAAGTCAGTAAGCAGCTCCCCTTCATGGTCTCTGCATCAGCTCCTGCCTCCAGGTTCCTGCCCTGTTTAAGTTTCTGCAGCCAAACGCAGTGTCTTAGGGTTTCTATTGCTGTGAGGAAACGCTATGACCAAAGCAATTTCAGGACAAAAGTGCTTATTTGGCTTATACTTCCACATCCCTGTTCATCATCAAAGGAAGTCAGAACAGAAACTTAAACAGGGCAGGAACCTGGAGGCAGGAGCTGATTCAGAGACCATGAAGGGGGGCTGCTTACTGACTTGCTCAGTCTTCTTTCTTATAGACCCCAGGACCACCAGCCCAGGGATGGCACCACCCACAATTAGCTGAGCTCTCCCTCATTAATAACTAATTAAGAAAATTCCCTACAGCTGGATCTTATGGAGGCATTTTCTTTCCTCCTTTTTTTTTTTTTTTTGAGTTAATAAATGTTTCTTCCTAAAACAAAAGTTCAATTTTTGACAGCTTTCTGTAAAAGCTATTACAAAAAGATTCAACGTTCTCACATTCTCAAGAACCAGCATGCACATTTATATACCTACACAAACATACTGATACCACATAATTACAATTAAAACAATTTTAAACAAACATCTTTTCACTTATACATTTGTTTTCTCTTGTAGACATTTATTTCTGTAAAACAAATTTTGAGCCATGTACCTGCTTATTAGAGATTTCCTTCATCATCTCTTCTTGTAAGTGAAAGCTAGCTTATAGTCTTGAAGTCAAAGAAATCAATTTTTAAACTTAGTGCTATAATTTGTAAACATTTAGGAAATGTTGCCTTGCTGGAGAAAATATGTCATTGGGGTAGGCTTTGAAAATTTACATCTACAAATTATTTCTAGTTCTCACTATCTAAATTATGATGCAGATTAAGTGTGCGAATTCTTAGCCTCCTGCTTTAGCTCCCATGTCTGACACTTGTTGACATACAATTTTCATGGTGATCCTGTATTCCTCTGGAACCAAGGACCAAAATAAACTCTTTAGTGGGCATGGACATTACATTGCAAGAAAAGAAAAGGAATTAATACAAATCCATAGAGTTTTACACCTGAGTTAGTTATTCCATGTAATTGAAGATAAGTACAAAATCTAAGAGGGTTACTTTATCAATTATATTTATAGTTCAAGTGTTAAATCTCTGGGGTGAAATGTACTCTGACTATTAATAGTCAAACTACACTTAAAGTTGGAAAAGAAAGGTATCCTGGATATCCGCAATTGAGAAAATTGTTGGGAAGGTGGGTCCTGCCCGAAGATGTAGAGAGAAGGTTTTGTGGATACCAACAGCTCTGAAGAGAAAGATAACCTGACTACTAGAAGTCAGGCTAGGCCTACAGCTATAAAGCAAAGGTATCTTGGGACTGCAACATTGTGATGAGACAGGTGCTCTGATTGTTTGGATGTCAGCTATACCTGAAGCTATGGAAGGACGATGCACTAGATACACAGGGCTCTAAAGAAATAGATAACCTGTCTATCAAAAGTCAGGTTATACATAAAATGGTGCTCCAGTGGGAAATGGTCTCCCAACGGGATATAGCAATCTTGCTACTTTCCCCAAAAATATCCATCACATCTCAGCTTCATTCCACTATGCTAAGAGTTTTCCAGCAGAGCTGTCCATTTTCTTTCTGCTCCACTCCACTAGAGAGTTTCCCAGGAAGAAATGCCTATTTCTACTCAATTCTATGTCAATTTGTTACATCTCTGCTTCATTCCAGTAATGGGATAACTGCTTCAGAAATCTAACGGTCTTTAGTGAAAAGTTGTTTCTGCTCAACTCCTTTAAGGGAGTTTGCCAGTAGAGGTGTCTATTGCTCCTTTGCTCCAATCCACTACTGAGTTTCTAATTCACTCTGGCAAACATTCTTCATCAAAAACGCATTCAAGAGATTTATCTTGAAAGAAAAAATCCAGGAGAGTATCAGCCTCTGCCAGGGTAGAAAGGGCAGCTGCCAACTGAATAGGCACAGAGCTTATAGAGGGCTTCCGAGGGGCAGAGCTTTTCCCTCTGAGAAGATCAGCAGGGTTGGACTTGCTTCCTTCTTTCAGATAGCTCTAGTCTGTGTGTCAGACTGACATAAGACCAACCAGCACACCCAGCTTTTCCTTGCGTCCTGGGGTCTAACTTAGATCTTTATGCTTGCACAGTAAAGCTCTATCCACGGAGCCATTTTCTCAGACTCTCAGAAGACATTTCTAAATCCCATGCCTTCTTCAGAGAAACATCCTATATGTTTATTTCTCACCTAGTGTGAATAATCCATTAAAGTGTATTTTATCAAATGTTTCATATTTAGTGGTTAGAGTTTCTGTTTACAGCTGCCAGTGGGTAAGATATCTCAACTTTCTATCTTAACTATTACATATGTAAACATTTTCTTCTTTTTTGTAAATTAAACTATAATTTAAAATACTTTCATCATTATATATACAGAGCTTTTTAAAGTTTATAAGTTTAATTATGGAAGCTCCCTGGATTCTACATTTAAGGACTGACTGTGAGTTGAACCATTTTCTGTAACCACATCTGAATTCTTTACATCCTAAGTAGCCTGTTCTCCTCAAGTGGACTGCCAGCAAGTGTCACCAGAAGATGAAATTCCATCATGGGCTTTTTATTTATTGTTATATATCCTATGATATGGTCTCTACCTTAAAGCAAATTCAAGAAATATTTTTACTAATTTTCTGTACTAGTGATATAACACGAAACACAGAAGCATATATGATGCTCTGATAAGTCTTGTAAAGTTTGATTAATTAATGCCAGCATTAATTAACTAGGAGTCTCCCAAACTTTCAATATGCTCCTCCCCTTTCTACTGTGCATTAACTTACATCATGTGCATGTACGTTCTAAGTTCTACCCAATAGATACTGTGTTTATCAGACATAAGTGGCCAAGAAGAAAAGAAGCTACTCAGCCTTTGACCAAACTTTACAAGTCAAATGTAAGACACTTTTAAATTATCTCTACCTTCAGTTTGAATTATCATTATCGACATTTCTTCCTCATAGTGCTCAAGACACTAAAAATAATATTTCATGCTGGAAAATGTGAGATTTGGGTTAGAGACGGGTACTTTAGTTAAGGTAAGACAATCCCAAAAGGATTAACTTGATTGCTTTAAAACAATTTTGCTATAAAGCAGCAAGTGGTGTTTGGTGATCTAAATAACTGAAGTTACTGTTGTGCACATCTGCAGAGGTTGAAATGACAGTAACTTCAGTCATTTAAACACTTCCTGCCCCAGATAACAACACTGTTCCTGCCACATATTTGATGAAATGAACTTTACTATCACCCTAGAATGATGGTCTTTGTGAGAAAGCAATGAAAACGCTCAGAGACACATTATTTCAAGGTCACTGTCTTGCACCCCAAGATGACAGTCCATGGGCCTGGAAATCCCCTGACAAATCTTTGCATTCTGGATGTGCATGTATACACCTTAAAACACAAACATATATTTTTAGATTTAGGATTCATTCAAGTTAATAGAAGCAAACATGAAGGTTGCTTTTGTGGGGGGGGTCAATTTTTATTCAGATCGCAAATTTTCTCTGATAAATTTTATGTGTGGAGAGTGAAAAAATTACACAAAGTTCTAAGTAATGATTATATAAATACTTATATGATACTTTCCACAACAATTCTAATTTTTTATATTTCAGCAAGGCAAAAGCCATACCATCTCATAGGAAATAACTCTATGGGTGTTTTGAACAAAGGTAATTTGTGCTATTTAATAACTGCAACTTTATTTCTTACATATATGTAAATGGAAATTTACCTGTCATAAGATGGGACTTAGTCATTTGTTTTTTATGTTAGAAAAGTACTTTTCTTTCCATATAGTTACTTTCCTTTAGCTTGAGCATTTTATGGTCCATCATCCTGGAGATGCTGCATGACACACTGGTGCATTAATGACACATCATGGTAGCCAGATACTTGCCTCCCATTTAAAAAAAAGCCATTCAAAAAAAGCCTCCAATTTAAGCTGGTGATGAAATTGAACTTTATAAAATAAATAATGAGCAGACTTTAACCTTGCTAATTCTAATTCTGGTGTAAATATCAGTTCAAGATTTTGTTCTGATAGTAGAATTTGGGACTTGGGTTTTGTTTGTCTTGTAATAACATGGCACATTTATTTGTAGTAGTTAATTTTTTACTTTTAAATTGTATTTTTAAAGTTCATTAAAGGACTATTTCATGTCGATTCTTCTGTTTTGGAATGTTTTCCATAATATAGACAACTCTCTCTTATGGAATTCCCCTGCTATTCAATTTTTAGGGCCATACTTCCTGTGTTTTACAGTCTGATGCCATTGAGCTAATGATAGCTAGGACTCAGGCAGCTCCTCTGTGCTCTTTCAATTTTCATGGCCCACAGTAGCATGGAGTAGACAGAATCGTCTGCTGACCGTGTAAAGGCCACAAAAGACCATGTGGTCATGTGCAGCACAAGCTTTCTTGTCATTATAAGGCCTTTTGTGTTTTCAGCAAGAACACTGAGAAAAAAATAATTTATAATGTCAAATTTTAGAATTTTCTTTTTACTTTCCCAATGAAAACAACAAATTCTCAATGCAGATCTAAAAATGTTCAATGATAAAATCAAATTTATGATGCAGAACTAAAAATGTTAAATGACAAAGTCCATACATTGTATCAGAGATTAAGTACTTAATTCTTAAATACTTTAAAGTATTAAATAATTAATAATTTAAACATATAGTACTAGCTTTATGAGAAATACTAAAATATGGCAAAGGAATATACAGAGATCATTTAGTGAACAATAGGAAATTGACCATTGAACACAATCATGGATTGTGGATAGTTTTCCTTTTCTTCTGGGAAAGAGTCTCCCAGTGTAGCCAAGGCTAACCTCAAACTCACAGCAACACTCCTGTCTCCATCACCCTCCCCATCATGTGCAGCCTCACAGTACCCTGGAGATTAAAGGCTTTTCATGTCTTTTAAGAAATATCATTTTATGATCCAAACCAACAGGATCTTATGAAGAAAACTTTCAAAACTCGTTATATAAATGCTAAGATTAAGCAAACTAAGTCTGTGCAGGTTCACCTGTCGGTGCTTTGAAAACTCCTGATGAGAGCCAAGAAAGATGAAGCTATGATAGGCTCTATCTGGCAGGACACCTCTGGAGATGGTTGCTAGTGTACTATCTTCCTGGCTTCTAGTAACATTGCCACGATGTCTTTGTACCTAGCCAGCCAGGTGCCTAGTCATTTACTCCTTGAAGCCATTCAGTGGACCAGCTTGAATTGTACAATTTGTCTTAAAGTATCAAATTCACAGGACAATAGTTTGGAATCTTCCCTGGGGTGCATCTCCTCCAACCCAGCACCTACCTTGCCTCTCTGCAGCCTCAGCCCTGGTCAGGTAGTGGTAGAAATAGTCCAGCTTGTCTGGCTGATCCTCTAGTGGCCTCTGCAGCCAGAAGAGCGACCGCACCTCGGCAGCATGCCGCAGCTCGTCCCACTGCTCCATCAGTGCAAAGAGCTCAGTGAAGGACTTGTGGTAGCCATCGCGCAGCATGTCTACACAGATGCTTTTCTTGTACGAGTTCCTGTGCCTGGGAACATGAGCAGAACATGGGCCACTTTAGACCTCAGAAGGATTTCTATCCTCTGAAAACCAGAATCAAATAAGGCTTTCTAAAATGTCAAGAGACCTTTGTGGCAAATTAAGCAACTTCAGTTTAATCACGGATGCCGGTTGTTTACCTAACACAGTTATTAATATGTAATCACATTACAAATATGTCAGTTCCAGAGCCCAGGTTTCTTTGAACAGGGCAAATAAGCTATTTGACTATTCACCATGCTGTATAGTTTTCTATACACCATCCTTGCTCTATACTACCCCCAAACCAACCAACCAACCAACCAACCAACCAACCAATCAGAAGCCCAAACAAAGCCACCAGCCAAGTCAGAAGGCCAAAAGGTGACCGATAAATCAAGCAACAGTGTGAAACTTGTTACTGAATATTGTAAAAACTTAATTTCTGTATTAGTTAGTTTCACGATATATTACTGAAACTTGACCAATTTCAATCAATCATGCTTCTGAATTTAATGTTTTAAAAATTACTGAAATATACTAAGTATATACATAATCATTTACAGGTAAGATTAAATTAATGGTTTGATAATGCAATTAATAATAAGTAGATAAATAAATAGAAATTCACTTTCTAGTTCTCCATCCACTTGGAATGCTGAGGAAGGAGAATTGTTCATTTCCGTTCAGTCTGGGCTGCATAGTATGAGCTTGTCTCAAAAGATAAAACCCAATTAAAACCTCCTCAAATGAACTTCATGGTCCATATGCTGCAGCCTCCTGATTACATGACAAGTGATGTAACTACTGAGCCATCTCCACAGTCCCTGCTCCTCCTCCAGCAGATTGTTCTAGACCAAACAGATTCAGTGCCTGTGGGGAATCTGTGTACCTCCTTAGGGAGGGCCCAGACAGCAACTATTTAATAAACAAGGTTGAAAATGTTTATTTAAGAAATACGTGTGCTGCCAGGCCGTGGTGGCGCATGGCTTTAATCCCAGGCTCGGGAGGCTGAGGCAGGCCGATCTCTTTGAGTTAGGGGTCAGCCTGATCTAAGGCCAGCCAGAGCTATGTAGGAAGACTCTGTCTCAAGGAGAGTGTGTGTGTGAGAGAGAGAGAGAGAAAAAAAGAGAGAGAGAGAGAGAGGAGAGAGAGAGAGAGGAGAGAGAGAGAGAGGAGAGAGAGAGAAAAAGAGAGAGAGAGAGGAGAGAGAGAGAGAGGAGAGAGAGAGAGAGGAGAGAGAGAGAGAGGAGAGAGAGAGAGAGAAAGAGAGAGAGAGAGAGGAGAGAGAGAGAGAGGAGAGAGAGAGAGAGAGAGAGGAGAGAGAGAGAGGAGAGAGAGAGAGAAGAAGAAGCGAAAAAGACATACACGTACTTATAGAAAATAACTATTTGGTGGTCATTGTTAAAGCAAAAGAATAATTAGGTGCTGAAAGATACAGTTTTATGTTAATTACTTTTTGTTCTTTCTTTCCATTTTTAGACATGCTCAGAACAATTGACCTGCTGGCAATACAGATTTGGATGACAGTGGGATCTGTCTGATCTGTCAGAATCAAAAGGCCTGAGGTGGAGCCAGGCATGAGTTGACTTCTTTGCATTCCATTTCTTTCCTGTGTAAAAGCCTGTGCTAAAGTTGATCCTAACTGCATTACAGGGCTCCTCTAGGACCCCATGATATGAAGTATGTGCAAATACTCTGAGAAACACAAATCCAGTATGGTTGGTTCTGGCTTCTTAGCTATGCTTTAGATTCATCTGTGGAGGTAAGGGTTCAAAAACAAAACACAGCCCAGCTTCTCAGGCTCCACCCACCAAGATCTTATTCTGTGGTGCTCCTTAGGCCTGGAGAGAAGTGTGGTGAGGCAATGTCATCGCTGAAGCAATGGTGAAGTTTGGACTCCAGGCCAGCAGTGCTAGAGCTAGCTGCTGAGCACTCTGGATCAGGCCATGTTAATAAAGTGCAGCTACAGATGGTTCCTATTATTGTGGTGCTGGGGATGGAATGTGCAGTACTGAGCATGCTGGGAAGGCACTTTACCATTGTCATACACCCCATACACACAATGCATTTTAAAAGTGTCTAGAAGGAACATCCCAGATGAACTTGAACTTCAGTCTTCTCCTGTCTGATAGCCTGATCATTAAAGAGCTAGCTGACAAAGAGGATAAAGAAACCATTTCTCTAAACCAACAGGTCAAGAGTCACCACATGACAGGGACTAAAAGATACCCAACATTTGGCAGACAAGAGCAGCATGGGAATTCTTTTTCCTGCCATGTCCTCTGATCCAGTGAGAAGGGCATGGGATGGTAGGGCTAACAATGAGACTGAACAGACCAGGTCCCCTTCCTTTCCTGCTCTCCCTCAAACAATAGATGAGCTAGAAATGGAATTCAGGGGGCTGGAGAGATGGCTCAGTGGTTAAGAGCACAGACTGTTCTTCTGGAGGACCTGAGTTTGATTCCAGCATCCACAGGGCAGCTAACAACTGTCTGTAACTCCAAGATCTGACACCCTGGGGCTGGAGAGATAGCTCAGCGGTTAAGAGCAGTGACTGTTCTTCCAGAGGACTGGGGTTCAATTCCCAGCACCCATATGACAGCTCACAACTGTCTGTTGTGAGTTCCCAGTTCTAGGCAAACACCAAGGCAAATAAGTAAATATTTTTTTAAAAAAGGAATAGAATTTAATTCCTGCAACAGCCAGTAGAACACAGTGGGAATGACTGTACCTATCTCTCTTGTGGGTGCTTAAAGGTACAAAATTGCCCTACCTTTGGACTACTGTCTCCTTGCCTACCTCCCTGAGCACAGTGTGTGAGGGAATGGTCAACCATCATGAGGTCCTAGGCAGAAGGCAGCTGGACCTTTAATTTCTCAAGGACCTAGAATACTATGGGAGGGGTACCATAACATCTCAGGGGACTCTGTGTGTCATCCTCAAGTTCCTGGAAAGAGATCTCCACCATCCCTGTCACCATATTTTCAGGTGATGGCAAGGCTTGTGTGCAGAAAGGCTGTTTATAGGCTGCTCGTGGGGACAGACACAACACAGGAAGCCGTTGAGAGATCTGGTGCATCAGAGATGGTCACCTCTGCAGGACCTCCTGGCTTAGGAATATGTTCAGCAAGAGAATTTACCTCCCAGTGTCTTAGAAAATCAAAGCTTTTGATGGTTACTAATGGTACAAAGTGGAAGGTCTGGTTGAGTGGCTGGGTAGATGGGTGGATTCAAGGCTCACTGCTCTGGGATTATCCAGTTGTTTGTCCTATGCTGAGCACCATCAGGCTGCTACAGCCTAAATACCCTGTTCACTGTTACTTTTAAGAAGAGCAGAAAGGAGAAGGTGAGGTGGTATGGCTGTGTCTTTCCTTGTGTATGGGAAAAATAAGGCATTTCTGAAAATAGCAAATCCCCATTTATGTCTCATTGGTGAAACTGTGTCAAATGCCACCCTGCTATGATGCAGGGAGTCTGGAAAGAAATGCTGCCTTGGCTTGGGCATCCTACTAGAGAAAAGACGAATGGGGACTGGGTAGTTAAAGGTAGCAATAGGCACAAGGCCCTGATCAAAGCCTGGGAGTATATGCTATCACACTCTGTCCCTCACTCGCCCAGGTTGCCAGATAAGAGCCAGTTAAAATTGAGTGTCAGATAAATTAATTTTTTAAGTATAAGAATGTCCTAGATATTACATCAGATGAACTAAAAGATAAGTTTCTGACTTTCTGAAAACAAATTGAACTTTCATATACTCTTGTTGTTTGAATCTTGTAATTCTATTCTCTGTTGACCTTCACAGAGCAACATTTTATCCATTATAGGGACATAGAATGGCGGTAAGTGGCTTTTGAATTTTGAGCAGTCTGAAAGATCATCACACTGCTTTGGCTTCATCTGAGTGGCAGGATTACATTTTGACAAGAGGGAAGATCAATCAAGGCTCAGGGCCAGAAATTAAAATGAGGTTATAAAATAATAAAGACTTCCAATTTAGCGGTCTTGAGTTTGTGACTGTGAACGTCACACCTGATCCAAGAGAAGGGATGGAGGCTGGTTAGCCTGGAAAAAGCATGCTGGCTGTGATTGAGGAAGGCTGTGGGGCCGATCCAGGCCAGAGGTGGGGGTGATTAGTACAAACTGTAGACTCCAAAACATATTTAGGTGATAAAATGTGGGTGGCTTGGAGACTGGATATTATGGTGAAGGAGGAGACAGGATGATGACCAGGTATTTAGAGCAGTCATTTTCTAAAGAGGAAAACCAAATTGCTGATGAGACTTTAAAAATGATTAACTGGAGTTTGGGAAACCTGAGGGCACATGTGATAGGGAGTCCAGAAGGCAGTATTGGGGAGACCTCAGAGGCTGGAGGCTGGAAGTCCAGCCTTTCTTGAAATAAGAAATGCCACCGTTGTGAGTTGGTAGCACTCATCACCTGAGGGAAGAAAACTTCTTGGGTCAAAAATAAGGGAAAGTGAAATGCTGTCTTTAAACATGATGTGGGCATTTGGGAAGGCAGCTCATCTGAGGTCAGGGGAGACACAAATTCCTGCCTTGATAGATGGTGTCTCTTTTGCTTCATGTGGCCTGTTTGGCAATGAGCTCCCCCCAAATCTTTGTGGATTAAGAATTAAGGACCTTTTAAACAAAGTGGTGACCGGTAGATATTCTCCAAGAAACTTAAGGTGTGGGCGGCATTGGGACTCAGTCAATGTGGCAGGGGCTTCCCAGAAAGACGGTTGGCTGTTCTTGCTATCCATTGCCTGTTCTAGGGCCTCTGATTTGACCTTTCCTTTTGGACCAGGTTCTCTACTAATTTACACCTAATTAGTTAGCAAGTATCTTCTTATTAGATTAAATCATTTCCACTTAATTTAGCGAAGATCAGTCATTGCTCCCTGTGGCCCTAAACCATGAAAGTGCTTCAGAAGGCTGGACTAAGGATATTTCTGAGATGGCTTTCAGTCTCCAAACATCCACAATATAGAATTAGTATCTATTTAAAAAAATGTCAAGTATTTAATTGTCCATTCTTCACAAAGACATTCTAAAAGGTAGTATTTCAATATGTACCTATATCTATACATCATTTTCATTTTGCACATTTTTTAACATGTGCATATACATATAATATGAAATAAGCCTTATTATTAATACTTAAGATGAAAATAATAATGTCAACTTAATAGACTCATACTCAAAATTTTACAATGAATATGAGTTATTTACCTGCCCCAAATCTTTACTTATTAAAATGACTAAGTTATCTGAAAGTAAACATATATGACAGTTCTCATCAGTATAGCTAAAATTTTCAAGTTTTCTTTCTTTCCTTCCTTCCTTCTTTTTGTCTCTATTTTTCTCCCTCCCTCCTCCCCTCCCTTCCTCCTCCCCTCTTTATTTTTTTCAAGACAGGGTTTCACTGTGTAACCCTGGCTGTCCTGGAACTCACTCTGTGGACCAAGCTGGCCTTGAACTCACAGAGATCCTCCTGCCTCCGCCTCCAGAGTGTTTGAATTAAAGGCATATGCCACTGCTGCTTAGTGGCTTTCTGTTTCTTAATAGAGAACTATAGTCAAAGTTCACTTGCTTTGTAGAAATAATTTTTAAAATATAAAGACAATAGAATTTTGTCATTTTAATCATTTTTCCCTTTGGACCTATATGTTTTACTTCTCAATTTTAGCAACATAAGAATACTTATAAATACTTCTCTAAACAAAAATATGTTGCTTTTAGGCATTAGAAAAACAATTTATAAAGGGGGAAATGAGAATTCCTGGCAATTTTATGAAGGAATGTTGTTTTTCAGTTGGCACAGTATCACTGTCACTGAATCTACTGCTGGTTCAGTCAGCAACTGGAACTGCTGCTCCACAGTTACTGGGTGCTTCTCAGTTGAGACTTTTATGTTCCATTGGATCCTCCTCTGGCTACTGCCACTAACATTCTATTTATCTTCTACCATCTGCCAAATCAAAAAGATACCCCACTCCCTCCCTACGGCTTCCTGTGTGTCTGTCTCTCTATCATCTTCAGATGCCCTCTAACCCTGTGGTTACTTTCTGTCAACTAGCTGCTGACTCCATGTCCTGACTCAAGGTTGATTTTACTTAATTAACACAAATGCAAATGCGCGGTTCTCAGTGTGATTGAACATCCTGTAGCAAAGGGATTATGAAGTTATATTATCATATTAAATTATTATGGAATTTGAAGCTAGTGCTCACAGAGAACAAGCGGCATGGAAGTAAATGTGAGGACATTCACAACCACACAAACCATCTTTAAATGTGTTCTGGGACGTTATCCCTGCAGGTACAAGAGGCTTCCGGGGCACATTAGCTAATATTTACATCAACTCAACGTAACCTAGAGAGTCCTCTGAAACGAGGGAACCTCAGCTGAGAAAATGCCTCCATAAGATGGGGCTGTAGGCAAGCTTACAGAGCATTTTCTTAATTAATGATTGATGTGTGAGCGTCCAGCCTGCTGTGGGCAGTGTCAGCTCTGGATTGGTGAACTTGGAAAGCAAGCTAAACAAGATATGGCGAGCAAGCCAGTAAGTAGCAACCCTCCATGTCCCCTATTTCAGCTTCAGCCTCCAGGTTCCCATACTCTCATTTGAGTTCCTGCCCTCAGGACCTTCAATGATGATGAACTATGATATGGAAGAAAAGGCCAATTAAACCCCCTTTAACCCAAATTAATTTTTGTTATGATGTTTTCTCATAGCAACAGAAACCACAACTAAGACACCGGGTGGGAGCTACAGATGCAGAATGGATTTTAAAGCTAAGTTCAATCTAGTTTTATTTACATAGGGTCTACTGCCATTTAAAGGTTACACTCAATGGCAACCTGGGTAAATATTTTAATTTACATAAAAATTCTTTAATATATCTATGTTGCCCAAAGCCATAGAAGCCCATAAGTGGATGAGTTGACACTCACACAGCTCTCTGTCTACCCATTCATGATTCTTTCCACTTCCCCATATTGCTGACAATTACACAAATACTTTATCCTTCCCCCTCTTTTCTATAGTGTTCTGTTTATTTGCATTGTTTATTTTGTAAAAAAAAAATGACATATTCGGACAACTATGACACAATCTCCAGTTTGTATGCTAGTCTCTATCGAAGCTAATCTGTGTTTATGCTGGGCAGGGAAAAGTGACCAGAGTTATTCTGTGACCCTCCCAGAGGATCCTTCTTAAAATGAGAGGCTGGCAGGTGATAGCATCCATGACAAATGGATTAGATAGCTGTGCATCTCATTAGAGGCTATAAAGGAAGCACACTGGCAAACATTAAAAAGAATGAAAGCTGCATCCTCTGCAGATAGAAAGGGCAGAGGGATGAAACAGATAGCGTGGCAACAGCAGTCATTGTCTTAGCACATGAACATGAGTTAGCTAAAGGCAGACTTTCCAAACCCAGGTATTATCACCTCTCCAAATATATGGGGAAATAAATTTAATGTATTTCTTTATGGGATGAACTGGAATTCACATTATCAGAGTGAACCTTCACATTTAAAGATTTCAAACACAGTTAAAAAATACTTTAAAACAAGATCATAACATTTTTATTTAATCTGACAAAGATAGACTGACTAGAAATATCTGTAAAAGCTCATCACAAGTCCGGATAATACTTTTATTCCATTAAGTTAACACTTATAAGCCACTAGTGGGTTTCTGTGTCAGTTTTGAACAATTTTACATTCATATTGGAGGGATAAATGTTATTGAAATCACCTGTGGAATAATTACACCAGCTTAATGAAACTGAAACAGCTTTGGTTAATGTAATTTCCATAAAATAAAGTGAATCATTATTCTTCTGCTTTTCAATGTAGGTAAATATTACATATTACCAAAATGAAAAAAGTTATTTCTTGGCATATACATACTGATAACAATTGCATAGGTGCTTTGGGTCTGTTTGAATATGGTTTTTCTTCATTTTTTTCCCTAAAACTAAAAATCCCATCACATTGTAAAGCATTTCTCTACAAATACACAAAGCTAGAAGGGCAGAAAAAAAATTGACAGCACTTAGAATGACTTTAAAAATAGAATTTCAGTGAACAATGAAGACATTCATTATATAAATGTCAGCTTTTAATAATTCCTAGTCACAATGGCAACTAACACTGATTGAGAACCATTCCATATGTATAAGATATGAATGAGAGAGCAATGAATGAACAGGAACTTAACACTTTTAGTTTTAAGTGTTTTAACTTTTGCTTTATTTTCCACACAATTTCCAAATATAGTCAAAACAAAGTTTTAACATTAAGAGAGAAAGAAAGGAAGGAAGGAAGGAAGGAAGGAAGGAAGGAAGGAAGGAAGAAAGAAATCTTCATTTACAAAGTGCAAGGGTTTCCAATGAGTTGACTGGTCTCTGGGGGCATCTACTGGAAATTTAGCAAATTGCAGTCACATCATGTAAATTTGATAACTTTTGATTCTTCACCTTAATAAGATATTATTTTAATTGATATGCAAACAAGGTGTCACACAGACGATATAAATGTAAAGTTATGTGTAGTGCTCTAGCTCACCCACCAGACAGAGCAGAGCATGACGCTTCTGTCCTTGTGATCTGTGAACAATAGCCATTGCTTCCCATGCACCCTGATTAGGTGGCACCTCAGCTCAGCCTTCTCCAGCCACTCAGCTCTCACTGGGGAAGAATTAGGGTGATCTTTCAACCAGAAGTATCCCATCTTTAATAAGGATTTTCTATTCAGCTAAGGAAAATGCAAACACTTTCCTACTGCGATGGCTTCTCTGAAACCAACACTGCGTATCTGCTCATCTACTAACTACAAATAATCAACACTGTTTATTTTCTATATGATTAAATTTGGTTGTTTCATATTAATACTTCAAAAAGCAGAATTTTACTATACTTAAATTTAAAACTTTTTTATGACTAATCATTACAATTAGAATTATTCATTAGGATTAACATGACTCATCCTTGTAGATATTTAAAACTTGAAGAATAATACATATGTGGTGGACATAATATAGTCACAGCAGCTTACATATACTTTAAACATACATTTCAATAAAGAACTTTTCATATTGTTTCTACTTATGATTAATCATATGGTAAGAATTTTCATGGCATAATCATAATCACCATCTCCATTCTTCATAAAATGTAAGGGTATATATTTTTTAAAAAGTTTAAAAAATAATTTTGGATGTATAAGTATTGTGCTATAAATTGTACCATTTTAGATTTTACATGATATTGTACAAAATGTTCCTTCTAAAGATTGAAATATTTAGTTAGCATCTAGAATGTATTAATTTATATATTTTCTGAAAAATTTCATTATACGTACAACCCAGGTAAGTGTGGTATCATCAATCATGTAATCTTTAAAAAAAATAAAAATATTGCCAACAGTTAGAATGTACATATTAATATATAGGATATTCCATTAATGTTTAGATTTAGATTCAATTAGGTGTCTAGATTAACTTGCTAATTTAGAAGTAAAATCTACAACACGACTGAATAGAATTGTTATGTAATTCTCTAAATAACTATAACTTTATTGGCAAAATTGTTATACATGCACATTTTGCTCTATACTTTTGGAAAATACAAATTAATATCAATTAATAGAGAACACAAACTTTCATAGTACATGTAAAGTTCAAAACTATTACCTGAAACATTTTATTTAACTCAAGAATAACTTTTTATTTAAAAAAAAAAAAGAAACCTAATAATGAGATTAACTCATTGTGGGACTCTTACTAATGTAATTGTTTTAATGGGTAATACAACATTTTAAAACATGGTCAACAAAGAATTATCTCAACAAGAATTCATTTCAAGATGGGTGACTTCATTTTAGAATACATAAAATATCTTTGTTTGTGAAACAAAAGTTAAGTCACAAACTTAACAAAAGTTAATTGATAGAACTGATGTTTAGCTTTCAATGCAGTGATTCTTGCAAGACCAGTGATGTTCAGCAATCTGACAATATCCTGCTAGCCATAAATTACTGGACCTCACAGGAACAGTGGGTTTGATTTAGCAGGCAGTCCTCTGAATGGCTTTAAATAGTTCTCTTAATAATATAAATGCATTTTAAGGTATAGATTATGCTAAAAGTAATTTCCATTCAGTCAATCTTTGAATCCCAGTGGTCATTATTATTTAGGCATGAATCAACAGTGCATTCATCAGCATATCACAGCACCAAACTACCTATTAACAAAGCCGTCATATGGAATTTCACCTTTGCTGAAAAAGATCTCAAACTTAGCCACGGTTATTAAAAGTTTCTTTGGAAGTTTTGTATAAAAACCTAGAAGAAAACCCATTCTATGTGTTTTCAGTTTTGTATGTTATCTAACTAACTACAAACCTTCCTGGGAAAGTCAAACTCATGGCAGACAGGAGCTGCTGAATTCAGCCCAGGCTAAGTGAGCTGTGGACTGAAAGCCATTTTAAAAGAATTGTCCACGCAACAAGTTTCAAGCTAGAATGAAATGCAGTCTGAACACTTGTGAGTATAATTAGGAGCCATGTGGATTCATGTTGTTTTTGTCCAAATTACACTGTAGTTTTCAATGCTTGGAAAGGCACCAAAAAACCAGTTTTTAAAGTGACTTTTAGTGAGTAAGTAATATAATTTTATTGTATTACATTGTGTCCTAATGTAACATTAAGTATTAATTAAAAATTAGCTTTTTATAGTGTGGCTATGAACACACAGAAGTATTAACATTGCTACATCACCTGACTATTTTTGTGTAAATTAATATGATGATTTATGTTAGCATAAAACTCCAAAGAATATTGCATTCACTCTATTTTTTTAAATGTAATTGGTTGTGTTTGCCACAATTTTTGAAATTAGGTGGGATTGTTTTTCTCAAGACAAACTAACAAACCCTACTCACCTTCTTTATTATGGTTCTCATCTTTATAAAAAAATTAATTATCCACATAAATTGAGTAAAATATGAAATAAGAGAAAGCTGGAGAGCACACTAACCAAATTTAGGAACCATCAGCCTTCAGACGATGCTGGGGCTTGCTTGCCACAGTGTTTTCAGGAGCCTCACTTCGCCTATGCCAGTTTCCTGAGTTTTGCAAATAAAATTCTGTTTCTCACACTCTTGCTGGGAGTTGTGAGAGCCTGTAGCTTGCACCTTCACATTAAAAATGTATTGTATTTTTTGAAATTATTCACCCCGCCTTTTATCCAGATCGCGTCTTTGAAAGGAGGAAGTAGATAATAAATGGAATAATTCATGATTTCCCATTAAATATGAAACTTTTTTTGCAGAGTTTAGAAAATGAAGTTCTACATAATGTACAAAAGTTGATTAGAACTTTTCAACATTATTTTTTTAACCTTTCACATAAAACAACTACACAAGTAGGTTTCTTTGGGAAAAGTAAACCGATCAATTCTTTACACCTACAGTTCTGTGTTAACTCTTCTCACATTCCTACCTCCAAACACACACACACACACACACACACACACACACACACACACATGCACTCTCTCTCTTTCTCTCTCTCTTACACACACACAGAGTCATACACACACATTTATACTCACAGACACAGAATCATACACACACATATACACGCTCACACACAGTTATAAATATACATTTACACTCACACACACTCATACAGCACTCTCGCACATGTCCACTTATACACACACACACATATATGCTCACACATACATTTCTTTAGACTATTTAGAAAGCATTAAGATGACAACAGGAAATGTCATGTAAGCAAGGCTATAAACATGATAAATATTTAAGAGAAATATGACAACCTTAAAACACAAATGGAAAACTACTTAATTTAAAAATGAAAACAAAAAAACACACAAAAAATGAAAACAAATTCATACTCTTTAGTGTAGAAATAAATAGCAAATTCTGAAATTTTGATTTCTCATATTAGGACAGTTCTAGTGAGGTGATGATATCTGTTGTGAAGAAAGAAAAACATTAACTCTTAAGTCCATCCCTGACTTTTCCCATATTCTATTAACGACACCATTGTTGCCTCCTTTTTCTTTCTCTTCTTTTTTTTAAAAAATTAAGTTAATTTAAGGGAAAAAACTATGATAAATTAACTAAAGAGACATGTTCCATGTGAACATCCAAGGATAGCACCTGAAATCATTTTTCTGGGTTCTGACGTCTCTACCACAGCAATGGTACAGCTTTTCATTAAACTTCCTTTAACTATCTCCCACATGAAAAACAAGTTAAGAATGTGTTTCCCCTGCCAAACTTGAGGGCATATAAGATAAACACAAAATTATAAGGCGTATGGAAAAGCCTTTCATATTTTACACTCTTTAATTATCATTCTAAATAGATGGGTACCACACAGATCAATAGAGAAATGAAGGTTCCTCACAGGCCATGTGCACAGAGGAGCAAACTTCCAGGAAATGGTAAAAACTACACTAGTAAAAACGATATAAACTGATCATAGTGATGCTTTGCCAAGACAGCATCTAGGAATAAATAGCTTGTCCCTACCTCAGCTATCATAGACTTTCAGAAAAATCACTAGTTAGGACTAATAATATTTAAAATCAAACAATGCATTAATAAGAATATTGTAAAACAAGAAGAAGGTATTTTTGAAATTATGGATCAGTGCTGAATTCAAACTTTAAAAAACCCACCTAAAATAGTCAGAAAACATGCAGCTCTGTTTTCTGTACCCTTGACAGTGAGACACTGACGGGAGGAACAGGCTTTCAGCATTTGCAGCATTATCAGGAGCACACAAAACAGAATTCAAGTGGGAAAAATAAAGACTCAGATTTATAAATAGTTTGATTTCTGAGAACTGTGGCAGCTAGAAAGTGCACCAGATGCCATAGCTTCAAAGAGTAGAAAATCAACAGAACAATGAAGACAAAGTATCTAATTGAATTTATCTCAGAAACTTACAATTCAGATTAGAGAAAAATTATACAGCTAGCACATCCCTGGGCTGATGGGAATAACCTGAGTCCAGTGCCTGCCAACTGTTCAGTAAGTGAACACAGAATATGGATTAATATCTCAAATGTACAAGAATTTTTCATAAAAATTGACTATGTACTAGCTACATTGAAAATTTTATAAACTGATATTGTGCACAGCATATCGGCTTAGCTAGGGTTCCCACCTCAGCCCCTCATTGCCACTGAGTGAAAGAAGCAGAAAGCAAACAAGCAAATGCCAAAATCCATTCACCTGCAAATGCATAAGCATAACTAATTTATTCATTGCTTCAAAGTGAAACCCTTTCTGGAAACTTAAAATTATTTGGAATCCTAAAGATACCCAAACATCACAGCCCTGACAAGGAAGCCTCGGAGTCAAAAGGAAGCATCACTGAAGAGAAAATCGAGAGCAGCTGTTCTGAGTAGGGATGGAGCTTTCAACTCAGGATGACAGAAAAAAATCCTAACAAAATAAACACAATGAAATAAGCCCAAAGAAAGGGCAAGAGAGAAAACAGCAAGAGTAAAATGGAAAATAATAAATAGAGGGAGGCATGGGGGTCTTTCAAAACAAACAACAAAGAAGTCGCTTCAAATCTTATGGAGAATGACATGATAGCAGGAGCGCAAAAGCAAAAGCATTTGTGCAGAGCAGCAATGCAGCCCTAGTCACAGTATTAAGAGCTATCGTTCACATTATGTTCAGGTGATGCTCACAACACTCGCCATACAACTATCTGATTTCAGCCTCCCAATGTTGTCTATAAAAGTGTAGGTCAGGAAAAGAAAGATTATACAGATATGTACACACACATACCCACACCCACACCCACATGAGGACAGGAATCAGACACACACCATGTAAGTAGTGTATACTCAGAATTGAAGGATATAGTTCAGTATTTAAAAATCTAGTAACTTTATGATTACTTTAGCAAAATTTATAATCATGGTGGGAGGGGGAGGCATGGGGGAGGACAGACAAGCAAGCAGAAAGAAACCACACACACACAAATTCTCCACAAACTACCAGAAAATTTAGTCATGCTAAATACCCATAATCTTTAAGAAAAGTAGAAATTAAGGAAACTTTTGTTGGCAATGTACATCTATTATAAAGCATGGGAAGTAGTACCCTTTTCATTTTGCAGTACATTGAAATGCTGCCCCGCTACGGGTGTGAAGGAATGCCACTGTCATCCACCCACCAAAACTGCTGAAAAAACCATAGTTCTTGTAGTGTGGGGGATCAAAATATTAACGATATCATTTATTATAGAATAACATATAAATTTGGTGAAATCTTCACTAGAGAGCCAATGATATGTTCCTGACTCTTAACAAAATAATTTAAAATTCATACAAAATGTAAGAAAAGCAATAGAACAAAGACAGGAAGAGAGGTGTGCTGTCGCTACCAGGATCATATACCCACGAATGTGTGAGGCATAAGAATGCACATGTGACAGTTCAACATTTAATCCAAGAGGCATTGCAGTTTGGGGAAAGATTTGGGAACAATTAACTTATTTGAAGATTTTGAAGCCTATTTCATGTGTGTCTTGCACACACATGCAACATACGTTGCATATGCTGTACTTAATAGTGTAACTCAGACCTCTAAATCTGTTTTCTAGTCATCTTTCTGTTGCTATTACACGTGATAGTGTATAGTGATATCATCTCCATATCTCCCACACTCAAGCCCATCTTGTGCTGCAGTGACTGATGACAAGTATTTTGTACTTCTGCATTAGCAACTGTTTCTTGGCTTGAATTGTCCGGTTTCCCTTGGACTCCATATCCTCCCATTCCACTAGTGTATCCATTTGTGAGAAAGGGGGGGGGTGTCTAGAAAGGTTCTGTGTGTGTGTGTGTGTGTGTGTGTGTGTGTGTGTGTGTGTAGGCTGTCAGCTTTTGCATCACCTGTAAAGGTTTTTATGTTGCTCTGGCTGTACCATCCTGCACATCTGGAAGAGCCCTTCTTGCTCTTGACTCAGGTTCTTTTGTAGATGAAGGTGGGAGGCTGATCTTGGTGTTAGCATCTCCCCCTGCTTGGGCAAGCTTCTCTTCTTTACATATAATATTTTACAATTTCATGAAGACATATTTAAGTGAGGGGTTTTTTAACACATTTTCCTTTCCTGTCTGGTAATTTTGATAGCCAGTTTCAGTTTAAATATATGTCTACATTTTAAGTCTCAGCCAAAACAAACACAACTTGAAAGTTAGCACATTATATTTTCTCTTTTTTCTTAACAGTTGGTTGATCGGCTCGCTTCATCTTCGCAGAAATAACTGCAGCATATTCCACTGGTTTTATCAATTGTTTTCTGCTCTCATTTTAATATTTCTTGCTGTGTGTTAACTTTGAATCTGCATTTTTCATTTTTATAAAAAGAAATCTGAAAAGAACAAAGCAAATACAAAAACACTTGCAACAAACAAAAGAAAAGGAAAACAGGCATTTTAAAGTGGACATGATACAGCTGACGTGGCGCTTAAGGGAAATCCATAGCATTGACGTGATCATGTGTAAAAAGTGTAAATACATAAAGGGAGAGACGGAGGAGGGGAGGAAGGGAGGAAGGAAGGAGGAACGGGAGGTTAGTGGGGGCAGGGTCTAGTGCCATCCAGTGAATTCTGGAGGAGTCTGGAATCTGGCTTCTAAGCGGTGTCCCCACTTTCTCTTGAGCATAGTGCTCGCTCTTGCCTTCTCGATGCACACTCACTGTCTCTGTATATGCACATAGAATGCATATAAACACATAGAACAAAAGTTTAAAAGCCCTGCTACACAAAGTATTTAATTTTTCTTTTAATAAATAGTAATACAATCCTTACAACTGTTCTATGAGACCTTTTCTATCACTACCTATTTTTCCAGTTGAGTCAGAGGAGGTTAAGTGAAGTGAAGCCCGGCAGTTCTTTGTGAGTGTAAAGCTGGATTTAGAGTCTGCTTTACTCCATAAACCTCCCACTACTGAGCTGTACCGAATACAACACAGTCTATGCTATTCTACAAACTCTCTTTTTATTTCATTTTATTTGGTGAAAAAAATATTTAGATTTAGCCAGGTGGACTTCGTTTAGATGATCCCAATTTTGTTGGCAACATCCAGAGCATCATAATCAGGAGCCAGCTGAATCTATACCTTCTCTCTGCCAGGCCTTATAAGGGTGTTGACTTTGGCCACATCAGTGTCAATAGAGTTTCTTCACAGCCTGTTTGATCTGGTGCTTATTGGCCTTGACATCCACAATGAACACATGTGTGTTGTCTTCTATTTTCTTCGGGGGAATTTGATGATGGCATAGTGGTCAAGCTTGTTTCTCCTGGGCGTGCTCTTTCGAGGGTATTTGGGCTGCCCTCTGAGCCAAAGGATCTTGGGCTGCAGAAAGTGGATGACATGAGGATCTTCTCTTTGTGGCTGGGATGCTTTTCAGCATTGTCTTCTTGGCTTTCAAAGCCTTCGCTTTGGCTTTGGCTTTGGCTTTTGGAGGGACAGGAGCTTTCTTCTTTGCTTTTGGTGCCATCTTGGTGAAAAGGCTCTTTTTATTTTTAAAATGCTGGCTGTGATCCCCACTAATGAGTCACAGCTACTACTCTCTAATGCATCACACTCTATAGTTTATTAAATGTTAATACTCAGGGAAAGAAAGTATGCTTATAATGGTGCACAGTTATTCAGACAGCGGCAACAGGAACTTGGAATTCTACTGTGTGGGTGACAGTGGGGTAAAGAAGGCCCACAGTGAATAGAGCACAGCTTGGGGAGAAAGAGAAAACAGCTTATCAAATGCGCCTCTAGGCCTTGCAGGCACAATGGGCACTAGGCTCAGGGACTCTCCTGTGAGCTGTGTCTCATCACACGGATAAACAAGACACCACCATCCTGTCAGAGCAGGAAGACACAAAATGGTGGGGAAAATGGACTGTCTGTGCTATGATGGGAGGAAGGCACCCAGGTTATCTGACAGAACCCAGCCACTCAATATCACAAAAGGGCTGTGAGATAGTCTTAGGGCAAGAACGGCAGTGCCCTGAAGATGGGAGACGAGAAAGATAACAGTAAAGACCTGGGCAACTCCAGACCAGTGTGCTGTCAAGGAACAACGGTGTGTCACAGAGTTGGAACATCAGGATTCAAGGTCTGCTCTTGGTCAAGTAACCTAAAACCTCTGCACTTTTATTCTTAGTTGTAAATGGAAATTATATTTTTCTAAGACTTAAGAATATGAGTGATATATATAAAACAGTACCTGAAACATTTTAAATGGTCACTATAGCTCTAATTATTTTTTTAAAAGAAATTTAAGGCAAGAATGGAAGGGATTTAACTGGAAAGGGTAGGCATGTGCTTAGGTCAAAGCAGTCTGACTGAAAAGGGTATGTATTGAGTGCCTACCGTGGGCTGCATATTGCTGGAGGAATTAGGGACTAAGACGTTGACCCAGCTGCTGGGGGGGGGGGGCTTTGGAAGACTCATTATCTCTTTCTTCCTTTATTCATTCCTACATCTCTTCTAGCATATTCTAAACCAGACCACTTCTTATAAGTTCTTTTATACCTACCCTGGTCAAGACACTCTCAGCTCTTACCAGGGACCGCTCTAAAGTGACACATGCACAGGGCAGAGCAGTCTTGAACTCACATGAAAACAAAGCCATCTTGCATCATTTCCTTGTAGAAAATATGCCAAAAATTCCCCAATATATTTAGAATAAAAGTTAGTCTCCTCAGAAATGATTTTGACCACGTAACATCTGATCTCCAAGAACAGTTTGAATGGAGAGAGTAAAAAGTCCATACAAAAGAAATTTGAAACAGTTCTTCCTCATTGATCACCTAAGAATTTTGGAAGATACTATAGTGATTAATTAATCAATTAATAAATAACTAAATGCATATATAATTCATTAGTTTTAATTAATTCAAGGACATTTTATTAGATTTAATTAATTTAAGGGGTGGAGATCAACACTGGTTAATTTCCAAACAATGAAAGTCTTATATACCAAAAGCTGAAGTAGAACAAATACTAATAAAAGAAAGCATTATTGTAATTTTCCTAAAATGTACCCCCTTTCTTGTTTCGGGCACCAGGGAAGGCAGACAAAGCAACGTTCTGTCACTAACTCTTTACTTCATGACCATGTGATGTGAGTGGTCTGAAAATCCCAATGCTGTGGCTTCTTGTCCTGCTGCTTGTATTCCTACATCCTTTTGCCTGGCAATGGTGGGCAACCCCTGGGGTGGGCTCTATGGATTGACATTTCATTATTTAGCTTCTTTTACAATGAGTTTGATAATCTAAATAGGAAAAAAAGGGGGGTTTGGGTTTTTTTTGAAAATAACAATCAAGTTTATTCAATGAAAACTCACTAATTTCATATAATTTCTAAGTTGACTGCCTTGGCCTGATGATGAATTTGCAAGGCTCTGATATTCCAGATGAAAGCCTATTCAGTGAAATGCTAATTTATTTTGAACTCAGAATGAAGTAGAAAGAGGATTTGAAATCATCTTTACATCAACCTTCCTTGAACCCAGAGTTCACCACTGATTTATCCAGACTGGCTGGTCAAGGAACTCCAGGGATTCTCCCATACTGGGATAGGGATTGCAGGTGCTCAGTGCCACATCTGGCTTTTCACACAGTTGCTGGGGTTAGAACTCAGGTCCTCATGCTTTAGACAGGAGGCACCTTACCAACTGAGCCACCATCCCAGCCCTGATTCTTGATTTTGTTATAGCCCAAACTTGCTGGACATGGTAACTGATGGTTCTCACCACCATCCATCTGACACACAAACACCTTGCTGAAGAAGCTCAAAATCAGACACCCCCCCTCCCAGAAAGCAGCATCTTAGAGAATTACACAAGCCTAAACCTATCTTCTTTGTCCACATGCTGGGTTTCAGATTTGAAACAAAATAATATGGAGCAGATTAACATCATCTGTCCCCAAATGATTTTGCTCATTTGTATCTTCACATACAATGTTACAAAAACTGCCCCCCCCCAAATTTTATGTCATGAGAATAAGAAGACTTTTAGGAAGGATTTGAGGTATATCTTACATGGTCCTTTACTTGCTTAAAAATTGATTTTTGAATCACTGAATGCTGGATATCTGGTCTGATCACTTTACTAAACACACACACACACTAACTCCTTGACAAGTTTCATCCAGTATCTCTGTCTTTTCTGCTTTCCCTTGGTCTGTAGGCTGGTCACAGCATACCATAACTTATCTGTTTCACAGCTGTCTGTTTCACATACGTCTTAATATCTCAAATACATGTTAAGACTTTGGGATAGGGTCAAGTATCTTACAGTAAAATATCACTGTCTGTCCCAAGGTAAAAAATCTCATATTAGATATGAGGTAAATATTAAGTACCTGCTTGTTGACCGATTTATCTTTTTATAGTTGAGTGGCTAATAAAACATTTTATGTAGCAATTCCTCAGTTAATAGAATATGCACAATTCTTCTCGGCACCTGCTGCGCATTTCTGGGAAATGCTGAAATCATTCATCAATTTTCTCCTTTATGTGCTATTTAGTTAGTTTGTCTAGGGTGCGGTCTAGGAAGAGTATCAATCTAGAGCATAAGAGCGACTGTGTGCAAGCTCTCTCCACACTAATGGTCTGCATATTGTGTCTCATGGAAAGGGTTTTTGTGCAGATAAAATTAGATGTTCGAATCACATGCATGGTCTGTTTTTAGGAGAATGGAATATGAAAGACTCAGAATTACTCAGTGTTACTGTTTTCTGTAACATGGTGATAAATATGAAATGAATTTGGTGAAGAACTTAGCGAAAAATAATATTATTGCTGTAACTAGAGAAGCATC
Source organism: Sigmodon hispidus (assembly GCA_004025045.1). Classification (NCBI taxonomy): domain Eukaryota; kingdom Metazoa; phylum Chordata; class Mammalia; order Rodentia; family Cricetidae; genus Sigmodon; species Sigmodon hispidus. The sequence continues at coordinate 63,520 of PVIH01003661.1, forward strand.
ATAAACATAGCCAATCTTATACTCTCTTGGACTGAATATTCTGAAATGGGTGGTTATGTGCACAGAATTTCTAGTCTGTTAACTTTTACAGAGCATATATTTAATTCTTAACACTTACGTGCAACTGAGCTATTTGGATACAATCATATTTCAGTCAGTATGCAAGTACTATTTATATATAATTCTTGTAGCTAGTAACCATGCTATTACACAATAATGACCTTTAATTTTGTTTGACAGGTTACCAAGGCAAGCTAATGAGTCATCAATCTGGATAACATTTAGTCAAACATTCCAATTGAAAATGACACTCTTTAGAACAGCTTTGTAGAAATAAGTAACATTAATTATTGTATTTTTAAAGTTATTTTTAGACACGGTCTCAAGGTAACCTAGGCAATCCCCCAATTCTATGTAGCAAAGAATAAACTTGAACTCCTGATCCTCCTGCCTCAGCCTCTTGAGTGCTGGATTTACAGGCATGTATCTCCCGCCATGTCTGCTCTGTTGGCTGGGCATAGAGCCCAGGGCTTCATGCATGCTAGGCAAGCAACCAAGCCATTCCCCCAGTCCCATTATCGTAAAATGTTATCATTCTATGCTGGAGCTATTGACAAGACCGGCTATTGTATTTGTCTATGCAACACTCACACTGACAAAGATCAAATCAAACATAAGGAAATATATTGAGACAAAATTTTACACTGTATGCAGCCTATTATTAGACATTTCTTAATTAAATTAAAAAAGCAATATACTGATGGAATCTTTTAAAAAAACATTTGCATTAAACATTACAGTGGGCATCTAGTCAACTTACTGTGATACATGTAACCCTTCTGAGATGCCAATTTCCAGTACTGGTGCCTAAGACTAAACCTGAACGTGAGCAACCTTAAGCCTCTCCAACTGCTCTTTAAGATTTCTATCTATTCCTCTGACGTGCATGATTTTTTCGTAGTGCTATTTGTCCCATATATTAGATTCTGGTTGGTGATGGTAGTGTTTACACTGTTTGTTAAAAGAATAAATCCAGACAACTTACAAGTAATTTTACACTTAACAACAAACTGCTATTCTTTGACACTGTTGAGGGTTTTTGAACAGAGGGATCAAAATATACCACTAAGAGTTAGTTTTAGTTTTTAAAACCATCTATAAAAAAATACACATTTTTCTCTGAAAACTCTTTTCTTCCACACAGAGGCAACATACCCTAAAATGGAGATTAATAAGCAATTAATGGTTCAGACTTAATTCAATATTGCAAATGTGCTAGTATAATATCTTGCTAAATATAAGAATTTTGAGAGCCAAAAAATTAAAGACTTTGATGTGTGTAAGATCAATAGACATGACTTATCACTATTTAATATCAGTTTTAATTTTTAAATGCCATGTTCCAGTGAAAAAAGTTTACTGCACAGGAAAATTGAAATTCTAAGAAAGAATTCAGACAAAAGAAACAAACTTTCTATTAAAGTACTGTTAAGAGGTCAGACTTACGAAGCAACCTCTTCCTTCGACAGTCCTTTGAAATTCTGCTCCAGGTAATGATCTATGTCAGCCTTCTCTTTGATCAACTGAGCCCTAAATGAAATGGAAAAAAATAATAAAGGACCGTCCGACCAAGTTGAAAAGCTTCCAAACACACAAAAAAACGCTACCAGGAGAGAAGCCGCGTTCAGCAGACAGCGCGCAGGAGGTGAACTTCCGCCATAGCTGTAAGCTTAAGTTCCTTGTATCTTTTCCAAAAACTTGAAGGTAAAAAGATAGGAAAGAGTAGATCTAGTGAATAAAGGGAGACACAACAGGTCACGTGCTCCACTAGTAGCATTTTCTCTCAAAGCTTGTGCGGTCTTCCACCTCACTCTGGGATTTGCCGTACAGCTCTCACTGTTTTCTTTGGTATAGGACCCTGAATCATGAACTACTGCTTGATACAAATGTGTTAAACATTAGCAACATTTTCCGTGGATGCTGTTTGTAACAGTCTATGTTTTTCACTTGTTCTTTTTGCTTTTGAGACGTCTCTCACTGAGCACCCAGCCCTTGTCAATCGGCTGCCTCAGGCTCTAAACCTGATCAATTCCAAGTGTGCCCTATCATTCCCTACTAAGAACTTGCTTGTGTTTTTTTTTCTCTTAAATCATACATAACTCTCAAATTATTGAGATTCAAGATGGAGAAACTTTAAGAGATTTTATTGAACAATGTGTTCATTATTAACAACCTCTACATTTGTAAAAACAAGTACTCATTAAGTTCCCAGAGCCCAGTGTGTATGGTACTAATATCACCATATAGTCAAGTCTTACTTACAGAATTTTTATTAAAGAATGTTTGTAAAAACTTTCCCCTAAATAGTAATAATAAAAATACTTTCTTTAATATTATTTTTAAAAATCCATCTGATTTTAGGAAAGTGACGATTGGATGTTCTTATTGTTCACTTTGAAAATATGTCATCTTAATTACTGAAAAAAAGAGCCAGACAGAACAAGCTTTTCAAATTTTGTAAATATTTCAAAAATTAAAGAACATACACATGCATGTGTGTATGCATTATTGAAAGATTTCTTAGCTTCCTAAAACCAAGTATTTGATTTGCAATTTGAAAAGAATTTTTGTGTTAGTTTGGTTATAAATTTGCTTTGGTCCAGAAGCTTTGGGTTTTCTAAAATATACTAAAGATGAGATTTGAGAACAAAGAAATGTTTTAATAATTTTATTGTTATGCTTTACAGGAATTGACACAAATGCACAAAAAATACTCAAAGGTACATATGCATTGTTTCTAGTTATAAGCAATATGTGTATTTCTAAAAGTCAAAATACTGACAAACGGCAACTTCAAAGTATCTTGGTATCCATTAAGATTCATAAATATGATAAATGCATCAATTTCTTCTTCTGCATTTTGTGACAACCACAGTAGCTTGGTAGCCATTCCTCCGCAGCGCAGTATGAGAGTAAATTTTCAGATTCCATTGTCATTTCATGAGCTAATCTTGCCTGCCTGCCAATCTACCCTCCTAGGAGGCATGCATCTTATTAGGAAGTAGCCCTCCAAAACAAGTCAGTGTTTGAGACTTTGTGAGCTAAAAGCAATATATGTTTCCACCTTAAAGCTTCTGCTTTATTCCCTCTGTGCCTATTTTAAAAAGAAAACATCTTGAAACTCCGTAGAAAACATAATATAATTTTATAGGAAATAAAATGATTAAATGACCAACAGCTTGGTAAATTTGGTTATATTTGAGTGAAGCTCATTAAGCCTTTTTAAACAGTGAATTTGAATATTTGACTTAATAATGTATGATCTTTTTTCCTTACACAATTGCATTTTTGAGATGTGCTATTGACATCCATGACTGCAGGAACTGTACCCTGTAGGGGGAGAAAGGAGAAGCAGGATGCATACCTTGGAATTGTTCCTGGAGAGCATGGCAGCTTCTGTCTGGCTAAGACTGCAAGCCTTGTACGTGTCACAGGAACTGGGGGAAAGGCGGTCATTGGAGACTGCAAAATATAAGCAGAAGTAGCTGTTTTAAAAGGATAAGTCTTCAAAGAACCCATGAAGATAAGACATCATAAGCAAGGTGTTATGTATTGTCTGAGGCAAGGATGCCTCTCTATGCAGAACTCTTGCTTTGGCTAGTCAGGAATGCTGCTGGAAGAGTGAGTTCTGCAGGCTGCATCCCTCATTCTCTTCTACTGTCTTTCTTTTGGACAATTGTCAGTACATCTGGCCCAAAGCAGTTAAGGAGAAAATCCATAAATACATTCATGATTCAGCTTTTTTAATAGTTCTGTGAAGGACATGGTTGCAAAACACAAACAAAGTCTCTGGACAACTGTGGGTTCCAGGATTTGTGGTTTACTTCCCTGTTACAATTTGAGAATACATCAGACTTTGCTATTTTCTAGAAACCTCAACATTCACAAATAAAAGCTTTCCTTTAAAATGACAGATGCTGAGACTGGTTCTCAGTAAGGACGCAGCTTCCCTGGGGAGGCAGATAGCAAAAGCACGTCATAGAGCAAATCATTTCCAAATGAATTGATTTTAAAGGTTGTTTAAAATCACTTTCCCTGTCACATCTTAAATGTGTCAAGAATTGGATAGAGTATAAAAGAGGTCGCTTTCCTTTGACCCTAATTCACTACAACTCCTTCTCTGTGTTTAGAAGCTCAAGTACCCCAACTAATGTCAGGGCTCATCTCCACTCATTTATCTGGTAGTAAAGGCAACCAGCTGGGACCCTAACAGAGCTGCCTTCCAGAGCACATACATGTAATCGGTCACATACATTGGATTTTCTCATTGCATATCACCTTCAGGATTTCTTAGGAACAACACAGGGTTGGTTCCAAAGGCAAGGACTTCAATGAAATGAAGAAGCAGAATCCTTCTTAGGTTGGGCCCACAGTCCTCACAGCATCACTTTCAGTAGTGAAAAGCCTGTGCTGATACAGATCTGTGAATATGGAACCATCCACCTCAAGAAGAGAAAATTCAAAAAGAGAATGGTATGGAGGGATAGAAGAGATGAGGGAGCCTTCTTCTGAAACACATTGTGCCATAGTTGTGAGCAGGAAAGGAAAGTCAATCAAGTTATTGGAACTTTGTCCCCAAAGAAACCAAGATGGGTCAGGCAGTGGTGGCACCTGCCTTTATTTAGTCCCAGTACTTGGGAGGCAGAGGCAGCCAGATCTCTGAGTTGGAGGCCAGCCTGATCTACAAAGTGAGTACCAGGACAACCAGGGCTACACAGAGAAACCCTGTTTCAGAGAAGAAAAAAGCAAGCAAGGTGGGTCCTGATGTCTGGAGAACCTTCAGTGGAGAGGCTGTCTGGTGGGACAAAGCTCTCAGCTGCAAAGGTCACTTTCTACTTAAATAGAATGAAAAGGCCAGATGCTCCTAATACCATCGCTGCCATGCACAACAGCTGTGATTGCTACCCTCTTATCAACTACCCAGAAAGCCGCATCTAAGCTTCAAACCATTTGTTGCCATCATCTTACACCCGTGTGATCTGTAAAACTATCAAGTTAGGCCTCGAATGTTCCAACAGATTTTTCACCCAGCTACTACTTTGTGACAGGTACTGTCCTAGGTGCTGAAGAGACAACATTCCCAACCACCACCACCAAAACCAAACCAAACAAACAAACAAAAAAACACAAAGATCTCTGACCTCATGGAATTTCCACTATAGGAGAGGACATCAGGTATACTGCAAAATAAATAGATCATAACATGGTGATAAAAAGACTTCATAGAAAAAATACAATGTAAATACTAAGCAAGAGTACAGGAAAAATAAGATGAGAAGGCAATGGGGTTAATATTTAGGGAGGCAGAGTCTTGAAGTTGCTGTAGAAACTCTCACATTTTCCTAATTGACTTGAGTACTCTTTTTACTGTGGGTCCTCCAGTAACAGGATCTACCCTGATTCCTTGTGGTGACAATCTCAACTTCACTTTGAAAGTTTACCCTGGCTTCTTCTGAGGTTATAGCTAAAGGGATGTTGGGATGCATGCAGAACAGTTTCTCTGGAGGCATCTGGGAATCTGGCAGGAGAGGTCAGTAGGAAGTAGAGCTGAGCGATGCAGTCAGCCCTGAGATATAGCTGTCTACACAGTGGAGGGCTACAATGTCATGGCAGTATGGGGCTGGGGTGGGGCTGAAGGAAACACTAAAATTTGAGGGGAAATTTTATGGAAGTCATATTGACAGCATTGATCTCATGTTCCTAAAAAAGGTTATCACATTGAAATAAAATATTTTTGCATAATTAAAGAGATAATTTGAATACAGGTTAGTATTTCATTTTGATACACTAAAATTATATTACTCTATTTATGCAGACATGAATCATAAGGCGACTTTTTCTCTGAATGTATAGCCTGTGCATAAAATTCAGTTAAAGCACACAGTCTAAACACAAAGTTAAAGCACAAATTATAGCTGGTATTTAATGAAAACTCAGAGCCAGATACTGGGGAAAAGCTGGACTATCAGAGAGAGGAAACACCACAGTCAGTTCTCACCCAGCCAACTTCTCAGCCCAAACAAGATAAAAGCTATCTTCAAGAGTCCTCAGCTTGATTGGTTGCTCCTACAGAATCCCTAAATGTCTTCCTACTCTGCCTTAAATACCTTCTCTGCCCAGTTGTTTCACTTTCAGGTTCAACTCTGCATCAAAATCCTAAAGTTAGGATTAAAGGTGTGAGCTACTACTGTTTGGTTGTTAGACACTGAATTCACAAAAACACAGAAAGAGCTCTGTATCCTGAGTGATGGGATTAAAGGCATAGGTCACCACTTGGTCATTCCCACACTGGGATTCAAGTCGTGAGTTACCAGTCTCTGACCCCCATGGCTTGACTGTGGGTGATTCTTCTCTGATATTCCAGGCTGATTTTATTAAATATAAAATTCATCACCACACAAAGTATTGTTTTATTCTGAAGAATATGCAACAAAAGTGGATGTTTTCACATGGGACAAAGTTATAATATAATGACTTACATCTCTTGTAACTTAAAAAGATCTGATTGTTTTCAAAAGTTATATCAAGCAGTTGGATGCACAGACTTAATCAAAGTCTTATATGTAACATGCATTATGAAATTTTGACTAACATAGGTAAAACCTCATGAATATGTTTGAAGAAACACACAAAGGGTCCCCAATTCCAATTTCTGGCAGTTTATTCCAGAATCTAAAAGCCTTTCTTCTAAAGTATTCGTTTTGCAGAATAAATGTAAATGAACTTAGATCTAAGTCCTCACCCATCTATACAAAATGGATTTCTATGGAGAATGAAGACAACACTATCATTCACTCTGCTCAGCACATCCCGCATCCCAGGAGTGACTACATCTCAGGCCCCATTTTGTTCTTCTGAGCATTATAGGATGGACACTGGAGCCAGGGCATCCACACAGTTACAGAATCCCTTATAAGATTCACCATGGAGTTTCTCATATGCTCCAAAGACTCAGATATGTTCAGGCATATGAAGCAGCCTCCAGAAAGTCCAGCATGGCCAGTATACCCCAGCATGGTGCATATAACTTTGTCACCCCTCAAAGTGGGCCTTTCAGTATATTATACAAAAGTGAGTGAGTTAGATAAAATTTGCCAGGAAATACAGGCATATAATGAAATCAAATAAAAATAATATACATGGAAAAGAATGTGTCTTCTTTGTCACACATATCAACTGTGATTTTTTTTTTCTCAAATTCTAAGTCAATGTTTCCCACCATTAAAGTTTCAGCTGCCAGTTCCTTCATTTTGCTCTCTCTGATCTAAGAACATGAGCAGCGGGAACACCTTTACTCTTAAATTTAGTTTAATGTAAGTATTGCAAGCCCTGCTGGCAAGCCTCAAGGCACAAACTCTGAATGAGGGGTGGTCAGAGCTGAATTATAAAGTGGAAAAAAAGTTATTAACTGCATATTGGAAAATGTTGCTCAACCCATCTGCACTGGAAAGTTGAAGCGAAGCATTAGGGTGAATGTCTACAGCCTCTCTCCTTGTTCTAAGCACACACCCTACCTTGCCTGTGCTTTAAGGCAAGGGTATTTTGTTTTTCATAAACAATGTGTGGTCACCACTGTACCTTTTATACCATAAATAGTTGAAGTTTCAATTACAGTTTTGCGTGGGACTTATACTCAATATTCATTCAGTGTGTTCCTGGACCAAATAATCTTCCTAAGTAACTGTCCCCCCTTTCATGCCTTATAAGTTTGAACTTATTTATGCCTACATTTATTAAAGTAGAAGGAGGTAGGTGCATTCTTACAAGTACCAGGGGCTGAAGAGTACTGAAGTGGGTGGGGGAAATGGGGAAATAGGGTGTAGGGAGTTATCATTTGTTTGTAGAGTGACAAAAGCCTCTTCACTGTCAACATGACTTGAGCTATTTTCCCATCATTCCCAGTCCTTGGCATTCTAATCTCAATTCAGTAATAAGGAATTTAGTCCATTCCTGCTGTGCACCACCTGCCTAGGTCAGCAACAAAAATGGAAGCCACCACCAACCCCTTGGCCATCAGTGTCTTCCTCAAGAAGAAGGCTGCAGGAAGGCAATTGCTCAGAGAAAGGAGAAGGATGTTCTGAGCCCCTGGAGCCTGGCTGAAGCAGTGCATCCCCCACCCCCAGGGCCAGAGAGAATGGGCAGTGCTACATGTGGCACCACAGGGGATGAGACAAAGATCAAAAGGCCGCCTGGAGCCATTCCACAGTTGCTATTCAGAAAAGATTTGGCACCTCCTTTGATCTGCTGGTTGGCACCCCCATCAGCTGCAGCAGTTGCAGCCTCTACATTGGCCCTCGAGTACAAAGACAAATGGGAATGGGGAAGCAGAGGATGAAATGTTTGAGTTCTGAGTCAGGAGGATGGTGTCCATGGTGTGTGAATTTAAGTTTCTGGCCCCCAACCGAAACTTCAAAGAGTAACTCTCCTGTCCACTCCCCCTTGGCATGTTCCCAACAGGAACCACAGAGGACTGTGTCCACAAAGGCTGTTTAGAGACAGATCTCCAGGTCCAATCACTTACAGGGAAAACTGAGGAGAGAGAAATAAAGGCAACAACCCCAGCAAACAAGTTTATTATGTATCACCAAGAAAATTCAAAATAAACATGATTTCCCCACCAGTGACACAATATCATTCTTAAGATTTGGAACATTTCATATATAAGAATTCTTTTGCTACAAAGAAATGAAAGAATCTACAGAATGCATTTAATACTCCTTACAAGAGTGAAAAGCAAGTTCACATAAATAAGTTTAAACATTTTGGACACCCCTAGCACCTGTGGTGGACAGTTGGATCCGTTGTGAAATAAATAGTAATCACACATGTTCCACCACCTGACATTTATTTGAGACTCAATCATTGTATCAAGTAGAAGGTAGGTCATATTTCATACAATTTACCTTTGCAGACAGCGGATCTCTCTGGGCCTTCAGTCGCCAGTCTGAAAAATCAGTAAGCAAAATGCAGCAGCAAAAGAAAGAGGGGAAAAAAAATCACTCAGCAAAATAATTCCTCTGTGCTCCCCTAGTCAAGAAAGAAAACTCACTCAGACCAGTGAATAAATAAGTTAGTGAAAGTCCTACGTACTCTATATATTAGATGAACTATGAAGTGAAATGTCCCAGTTAGTCTCTATGAAACAAATCACTAACTCAACAAAACTCCCTCAAAACAGCACAAATGTGTGTTGGCACAGGCCAGCTCAAACGTGCTTCAAGATGGTTCTTTCGCTCACGTTTATGAGACACAGTTGTTTTTAACGACAAACTGAGAACAGAGAATGCCTTCAGTTCTGCTTCCACCCACCTCCGAACAGGTCTGGTGTGACTGTCTCCACTTCTGTTTGTCTTTCCTTAGCAGGCTAGGTGGTCTGGAGCCTTCTGTTTCTCTAGGGAGAGGGCTGATCCTAGAGATGGATGTCAGAAAGCGGGAGGCCTAGTAATGAAGGAAGGGGTCCTGGGAAGGAAAAGCAGCCCGCTCTCCCGGGAGCTGACTGGGTCCTGTCCCCAACTTTGTGCCACTAACCTCAGAAAACTGGCTCTGGGGACAACTGTCCCCTGATGGAGCTTCTGCAGGGAGCCTGTGCTGGGGGCCTGCTGGCCTGCCTCTCTTCCGGGGGGAGGGGGGGTTTGCTTGCGGCCTGGCTAAGTATAGAGGGAGGACGCTGAGAGCGTCTCCCGGGAAACAGAGGGGTGCAGCGGGAAGGATGGGGGCGGAGTTAGGCTAAAATGGGCTTTTGGGATTGGGCAGCTCCAAGACTCTTTGGGCATGGGGGCGGTACTTGGAGGGAGATGCTTGTTGATTAGTAGTGGGCGTGGCCTGCAGGAGGACCTGGGTCCTCAAGTGGACCCACAAGAGAAATCTCCATAATCCTAAAACATTGAGTTTGAGAATTATCCCATCTACCTTTTGCCTCTGGGCTTGTACCATTCTCTATGTATATGTCTTTTCTTTCCTTTTTTTTCTATGTTTGACTGTGTGGCCAGGTGACTAGCCCCTTCTCTTTTGTTCCTCTGGGCTTGTACCATTCTCTATCTATATGTCTTTTCTTTCCTTTTTATTCTGTGTTTGACTGTGTGGCCAGGTGACTAGCCCCTTCTCTTTTGTTCCTTGATCTCCCTCTTCCTAGATTTCTCCTCCTTTTTAGTTTCTCTGCCTGCCAGACCTGCCTATCTTTTTCCTGCTTTACTATTGGCTGTTCAGCTCTTTATTAGACCAGTCAGGTGTTTTAGATAGGCAAAGTAACACAGCTTTACAGGGTTAACCAAATTCAAGATAAAAAAGTAACACATCTTTGCATCATTAAAACAAATGTTCCACAGCATCAACAAATTTAACACATTTTAAAATAATATTCTGTAACAACCAAGAAATTAAGAGCATTCTTTGGAGAAAACACAGCTTTTTTAACAAATGGTTTTGGGGGAAAAAATGAGTATTCACAGATAGAGGAATTGCTTCATCTCATGTAGACACAGGGAAAGTCTGAATGGATCAAATGCCTGGAAGTAAGAGCTGATACTCCCAAGACATTAGAGAATAAAATTGAGTAAGCTCATCAAGATATAGGCACCACACATGACTTTCTGAATAAGATATTTGCTCAAGAAAAAGTGGCAACAAGTGGTATTGGCATTTTTTATTTTTATATAAAAGATTAATATTTATTAAGGGGCTTATGTTAACATTCACTGACACAAAATTGAACCTTAAGGCAATTTTTGGAGAGTTGAACTATCCCACACAGTGACAGTGTCAATCCTTTCTCTGAGAAAACAAGAGCAAACAGGAGGGCAGGCATCGTGCAGCCTGGTCCTCAACAAGGGCTGGCCACGCCCATCAGGGTCCTGAGATCCCAAAGCTATGCCTCTAGGTCTCCCTCACTCCTGAATCCCCCCACCTCTCCCTGGTTTGTCTAACTAAGAAAGTTCTAAACCTAAGTATAAGACTATATACAATAGAAATAATTATCAGGAAATGTCCAGGAGAGGGAAAGGCAATAACATAACTGTCTTATCCTGTTTTGGCAGGTTTTAGCAGTCTCTATTCTTCATCCTACTCATCCAGATTGGACAATTGAGGCAAGGGCAGCTCTTTGCACAATAGGCCATTGTCCAGACCATGGCAACTCTTACAAAAATAACAACAACAGCAACAACAAAAACCATTTAATTAAGGTTGTGGTTTACAATTTCAGAGGTTCAGTCTATCATTATCGTGATGGGGAGTATGACAATGTGCAGCAGATGTGGTGCTGCCTACACCTTGACCAGAAGGCAACAGGAAGTTGACTGACTGTCACACTGAGGGATGTTGAGAAAAGACCTCAAAGCCTACCTCACAGTGACACACTTCTCCAACAAGGTCACACTTCTTAATAGTGACTCTCTCTTTGGGGGGCATTTGCTTTCAAACCACCACAATATTCGAAGAAGTGGGCCTTCTTGCACTTTTTCCCACACATAGAATAGGGTCAGAGCTTATTACTTCTCCCAGAAAAACATGCTGGGAAATAAGGCTTTATTGATTGCCTATTGTTACACTTTGGGTGAGTGGGCCAGCAATCTGGCCTACCCACCCACATCACTTTACCAATCACACATTGATCTGTAAACCATAGCCACATTTTTATCCCCATATCTGATTTGCTGTAGTAAATCACTACATTATTTCCACCAATTAAGTTTAGAGCATGCATTCAATTGCTGCTTGTGAACATTCAATTGATCATTGTCATTACCTATAGCCAGCATCCTCTGCTTTCTACACCAGGAGGGTTTTCTGTAGAATCACTTTAGCAGAATACCATTTGACCTGTGAGAATTCTCTCCCAGAGTCTCCTATTTGTGGACTTTCTGCACAGAGACTTGTGAGTTCTACTTCGTTTTCTGACAGGTAATGGATGATGAATGACCTCTTCATAGAGGTCTAGAAAACTCTGTCCTTCTTGTTTGGATTTATTCCCCTGCTTGCTTTCCCTAACTCACTGGAAGTTCTAAGACATCCTTCTTTTGAGTATAAAGTTCTTTAGAGCTAGAAAATGCAGTCAGAGAACTTTGCAAATGACAGAAAAAAAAAAACAAAAACCTTAAACTGACTTAAACAAATCAATAAAGAGGAAACCATTCCTTCCAATTGAAGATACTGGCTTTTTTCTAGGTACTTGGGCCCTTCTGGAAGCATTGGTGACTTCAAGACAAGCCTATCTCTATCCACTCAAAATCTCTCTTTACCCCTTCTACTCACAGATGTCTTTATTTTGTGATCCCATCTTCCCTGCCAGTGTGAGCTCCCTGGAAATGTGGGCTTTAGCCTTTCCTTTTTCTACTCTGTTTTCCTGTAAGAACACAGAGGATAGGGACTGTGGTGCATATGCTCATGCAGGGTTTTAATTAACTCAAAGAATAGCAGCATAGACAGGAGTTCCTCCAACTGACCCCTCCCCCTCATCTAGAATTTGAAGGGAATGGGGGCAGATGAAATGACCATTTGAAGCTGTTATTGACCTGCTCCATCCAGAGTGCCTTCTGATCTTTGCTCTACTTAGGACATGTCAAAACTCTCCCCAAATATAAACTCTACTCCTCCAGTGGGTGCCACTGCATTCCAGCTACTCCCCGTAATAGATCTCAGTGCAGTTCTGATGCCTGACTCATGAATTGCAACAGGGAAAATTCCCCAAATCCTTTTTGTTTGACTTGTGTGCTTTAAAAAAGAATATTCTAGGCAATATGAGTTCTTCGGGCTGACACTGTCCTTTACCTACAACCATTGGCAAGTCCCTTTCCTTTTCCTAGTCCCAGAACTTGTGATGAAAACTCTGAAACCCAATTCCTCATCCCTTCTTCATAGGTGACCTCCTAAGAAGATTTATGTTGTCTACAACTATCACATATCTCAGTGGGCTAAAACAGCAAAGCCATTTCTGCATTACACAGTGAACTATCACAAGTCAGTCTTAGGTTTTGCTCCATGCTACTGTCAAAGGAGAACTGGACTGAAAGGGTCCTCACCTGGAGCATGTTCTGTCTGTGACAGAGAGATGATAATAGAAGAAAATTGGCCATTGGCTTCAAAGGCTTCATTCAGAATAAAAGCCACTACTTTCTTTCACATTTCATTGGGCATAACTCATGTGGTCCTGCTCAGCAGTAAGAAATGAGCAAACTGTCACCTCACAGTGTGTTTAAAAGAGGAACCAAGCACCTGCGAATGACAGGTCACAGTGACTCTCCAGCTGAGGCTGGCCTGGAACACCTAAATGCTGGATGTATAGGTGTACTTCATTAGATCTGGCTAATTCTCTTTCATGCTTTTTATTTAGACATTTTATTAGGCTCTTGAAACAATTTTACAGTCAATTTCCTATATTCTTCCTCACATTTAGATAACCGTAAGAATTTCTTTAGAAATATTTTCCTTTTAAGATGTTTTCTTCTGTGATTCTGTTTATTAATACTGAGCTTCCTGATTTGAAACAATTTTTTTTTATTTTCATTGCTTTTACCATCTTATTATATTATCTGTAAAGTTTTTAAAAAATATCATTTTCTAGTCCCTGCTCTCTTATATTGCTCCTTTATACTTGTTTGTTTGTTTGTTTGTTTTGACACAGGGTTTCATTGTGTATTCCTGACTGTCCTAGAACTCATCTGTAAATGAAGCTGGCTTCAAATTCACAGAGATTCATTTCCCTCCCTCTCCCAAGTGTTCGGATTAAAGGGATATGCCACCACTGCCCAGCTTATATTTTTTTGTGTTTTATTTGTGTGTGTGTATGTGTGTGTGTGTAGAGGTGAGAGAACAACTTGGGAGAACTATTCTTTCATCCTTTAGGATTTGGGTATCAAACTAAATTCCTGGGGATTAGAGACAAATCCCTTTATCTGCTGACTATCTTGCTGAGCCAGACAGCCTTCTATTGGAGGTGCTGGGAACCAGACACAGGGCTCTGTACATGCTAAATGCACTGAGCTCTGTTGCTGCTGTTTCTTTTTTTTTTTTTTTTATTTATCCTATGTGTTTTTCATTTCACCATCTCTTTGCATCTGACCTTTGCCCCTGCATGCTCCCCCAATTAAACAAAATTTAAAAGAATAAAGGAAAAAAATTATAAAAGGGAAAAATTTTAAATCTTGTTATGGAAGCTGCAGTGTGACACAGTGTGTCACATTGTACATCCTTTTGTCCATGTCTTGTTCACTGGTCCGGTTCAAGGCCTCTGGTTTCTGCTAAACTATAAATACTGGGCTCTCACCAGGTGTTTTCCTGGATATCCTGTTCTTGCCCTGTGTTGTAGAGATTCTGAAGCTTTGAGTTTGTGGGTAAGGTCCCTTCATGTGCCCCAGCAGATAACAGATGGAATGGATGCTGGGGCAGGCCAAGTCATAACCCTGGGTCTGGGTCTGAATAGTTTCAGCCAGCCACTTCACCCCTTATCCTCACCAACAGTATGAGCTCTCCAGCACTGCCCCAGTTAATTCACTTCTTGCAACACTGAGCAAGGGGTAGAGCCAGTTCTCCTGCTTTCATCCATGAGAGTTGGCTCTCCCACACCTGCACCATTAGGACCAGCTTTATTGGGTTGCTCCGGAGAGGTACAGGGGTTACTCTACAGTGCTGCAGCTGATGAGGAGTCAGGACAGTCCCCACCCCCCAGCTTTTAGGACCCTGGGGCCAGCTTCTCCACCTGTCCCAGATATTGATGGGCTAGAAAAGGGGGCATCTTTCCTACGCCCATGCTACCACATGACAGCTCTCCTTTGCTCATAACTTTGGGGCCAGGTCACCCTCCCCTCTGACCACTGGGCAGCAGTGCTGTGCTGCCTAGGTGAGAGGCAGGGCCTATTTCCTGAATGCTACAGCTGGTAAGGGGGAGGGTCAGCTCTCTTATCTGTTGTAGGCAGTGAGGGTTGAGGGGTAAGGGGAGCATCTTTTACCCTCTCACATTGCCACATAACAGAGGATTAGTGGGACTGCTCTCCCACTTACAACTTTGGAGATGGCTCATCCATAGCTCTGCTGACAAGGTTTGTCTCTGTTGTGTTACCCAAGTGAGACGCACAGCCTGCTCTCTCAAGTGTTATAGCAGGCAGGCATTGATAGGAGGGGGTGGGGGAGTGAGGGGTGTGACAGATGCATTATGGGGACAGCTCTCCCATGATCACAGTTTTGGGGCTGGCTCACCCACACCTGCACTAACATGGTTGGCCCTATTGTGGTGCCCTGGCAAGGTGCAGGGCCTTTTGGAGTGTTGCAGCTGGTGGTGATCAAGGACAGTTCTTCCAATCTTATGAGCACAGGGACAGCTCTCCCACCTGTCCCAGGCACTGATGGGTGGGCAGGGGAGAGGGGGTTGTCACTGTTTTTAATAGAGTCTTTTTCATGAACAGAATCTCTTCTTGATTATCACTGAATATATCAAATTTTTAAGGCTGTATTTTGTCTATAATTGTATTTGCCTGCAGGAAATTTTTTCTTTGCTTAATGTTGACATTTTTTACATCGTCTGTTATCTTTGACTGCTATAGCAATTAACAGTAGGTTCAGCTGCCTGGAGAAGAAATCAACAGTAACAGGAATGAGACAATGGTCCCAGTCTTGGATGTGAAGCTTAGGTGGGTATGGTCCTTCTCAGGACAGTCTTTGCGATCCAACCACAGCTTCTGCATCTTGTCTGTAGAATGGACACACAGCAGAGTAATGGCACCCCACCAGGGTGAAGAACAAGTCACTGTTTTATCCCACCAGCAAGGACTTCATCATGTGGCCACTTTACGTGTCAAGGGCTGGTGGGAAAATGTCTGCTATATTTTGAATATCCATATACCATGCCTTGGAATTTGATGTTTAAATAGCAAAGCCAAAAAGCTCTAGTAATATTTGCCTGTTGTATGTGGTTTCTGTCCCTAACTTCTGGTCTGGCCCCGAGGTTTGGACCCACTCTCAGCCCCACTGCCGCTTAGGCCCTAATAATCGCACAGACCCTTGTATTATTTTTACGCTGATTGACCTAGGGCCCAAACACATAACTTGCTAAATGCTTTATCAGATACAGCAGATAACTCCTTTATCTGAACTCAACCGTCTTTCTTCTCCTGTTCAGCCAGCCATGCAGCTCATTACTTTTTCTCAGCAGCATTTCCTCTGTATCTTCTGGCAGCTCCGGCAACTGTGTCATCTGTCTCTGCTCTGAGATGTTCCCAGAGTTTTCTTTGCCTAGTAGCCCCACCCACACTTCCTGTCTATCTCTGGCCAATCAACTTTTTATTAAACCCATAGGTGGGACAAATATTTACATTACCAGCATAATCGCACTACATTTGTCATTTGTTCTGTATAAGCAGGAGCCTCCTTACAAGGTAATTACTGCCAAAAATCATTGTTGTGATTCTGGTTATCTTAATCTCAGGTTCTACCTTGGTCTTGCAGTTCCTAGGCTCAGCTTTCCAGGTTCTTATCTTGTTCCATTATGCAGAGTCAACTACAGTACACTTCATGATTTGGAATTGGTTATATTGGGTCCATAGTCTGCATTGTAGATCCTATTTACTATTTTAGGTAAGTCTATTTTCTGCCCCACCGTGTGTGTGTGTGTGTGTGTGTGTGTGTGTGTGTGTGTGAGAGAGAGAGAGAGAGAGAGAGAGAGAGAGAGAGAGAGAGAGACTAGCAAGGCATGAATTTAAGAGGAAATGAGACCACAGAAAGTGTTGGAGGAGAGAAAAAAGTTGAAAATTATGTGAGTACAGCGATCGTATATGCAATTTTCAAAAAAATGTAAAATAAACACAGTTCTATGAAGGGAATTCAAATTTGAAAAATAGCAACTAATAATTCCTTGAATGTTCCCATATAATCTATAGACTTGCTGGATGAAGAGAAACTGGCTAACATGACAGTGACAACCTGACAATGACTGCAGCTGTATTACTATTTCTGATAGCACCGTTCTGATAAGAAAAAAATCATCTGCTGCACACACCGTTGCGACCTATATGGTAATAGATAAGATGAAAACAATTTGCTTTTACCTAGCAGGGATAGCTGTATTTTTATTTTCCAGTGTGGTAGTAATTTGTCAACTGCTGCTTTTTTGTTCTACAATTTACACTATAAGATACTTAATTCTCTGTCTCTGTCTTTCTCTCCCACCCTCCAACACACACAATCACGGTAGCTCACCATACTGATAGGCATTAAAAGACCAGAAGAGTAAGAGATGGTAGATGAACCCTGTGCATACTGTGACACAGTAATCTTTTATCTCAATGACATTTGTTAAGGAGTGATCTTTAAATGGCTGAATACTACAATGTAGAGTTCAATTTGTCAAAATTTCATCATCCAACCAAAGTGCTTCTCTATTTTTGATGCTGTTGTATTTATTTTTGCTGATCTTTATATATGAAGGTCAGTTCTCCCTCCACCAGGTAGCTCCTAGGACTTGAACTCAGCTCATTAGGCCTGGCAGCAAGCACTTTAACCCCCGGAGTCACCTCACTGGCCTTTAATTGCCTGATCTGAATTTTGGCTGCTCATCATCTTTGTAGCTGTACTCCACCACAAGAAACTAGGATCAGCCTTGCTAGCCAACTCTGGCTCCACAGGTAATTCCACAACATCATTCATTTTTATAAATCACTTGGAAAGCAAGATCCAATGGGGATCTGTCTAGATAAAGTTGGCCTGTGGTATGCCTGCAAAGAATTTTTGTAATTGGTTGAAGTGATAAAGGAAGCCTGGCCATGGATGAGGATAGCCCTGGACAGAATATAGAAGAGGGAACCAACTGAGCACTGGCAAGCATGCTCACACCCATTCTCTCTGCCCTTGACTGTGGGTGTGATTAGATGTTCAAGTTCCTGATGCTTCAGCCTCTGCAGTAACTACTTTCACCTGGGATTGTGAGCAAAGGCCATCCTTTCTCCCCTAAGTCACTTTTGTCAGTATATTATATCACAGCAAAAGAACAAAACCAGGACACTAGCTAAAGTAGATTCTTTTGCTTATCATAAAAGGGTACTTGTTTTATAATAATTAAGAAACTGTTAAATAATACAAATATAATAATAAATTTAATTTCAAAACACAAACTTGTAGGTATTAATTACATATATTTGCCCATAGTGAGCAGTGTAAAGTATTATATTCTTTCTAAAGTAAAAGTTGAAACTTTACAATATATTTGAGAAATAGCAACAAAGAATATACATAATAATTACAGTTATTTCCTATCATTACAGAGATTTATTTAGTAACACTAGTTTTAAAAAGTTGAGGTTGAAGTATTTTATTTATATTGTGTAGCTGGAAATCAGGAACTATATATGTGAACGATCGCGTCATAGGACTGGAGACAAGCGGGGTGTGGTTAACTGGAAAGGATTCCGGAAGTAGACCTTCGAGGGAGAGGACCAGGACAGGAAGTCGTCATTCTCTCGCGAGAGTTCCCGACCGGGTGTGCAGTTTGGCCCAGCTGCGTGGGAGTTCGGACGTACGGTGTGGGGATGAGGAATCTTCCTTAGAAAGGCTCCAGCATGCTGCAACCTTATCCTGTCATCTTCTCTTAAAACCGGCTCTGTTTTGTAAGCGATTTTCACAAAATAAACCCCATTTAAAACATATCTCAGGGCGGGTTTTTACCGCGATAATATCGTGCCATATCTTGGGATGTTATTGATAAGGCTGAAAATTGTGAAATATTTGAGGTTTAAACATTTTGGATTTGTGTACTAAATCAGATGGAGAAGTCTAGTCAATATTTATTGATCTACCATAAACAGTGCAATGAAGCAGTTATTTGAAGGTAAAACAAGTCATTTGCTTATTGATGTTTGAAAATAATTTTTACACTAAGTTCAGAGCCTAAAGACCTTTATAGGTTTTACGGTGTGAGCAGCACTTTTGTAATTGTTGTAAGTGTTTTGCAGTTAAAAGAACAATATTTGAGATCTAACCCAACACAATCAGTAAAGGCGTTCTCCAGCTGTCCTATTGCTTGGGGAGACTTAGAGAAGAAGGAAAGGGCAGGTCCAGGAGAACAGCAGTCTGGTGGCATGGTGCTGGCCTCAGTGTTAGCAGAGGGCACACTTGAGCTTTGAGAATCTCAGAAACGATTCTCTTAAAGCTCCCCCCACCTAAGGTGCCCTGGGAAATTTTCCGGACTTTGCCAACTAATTTAACATTTTGTTTGGTATGCATTCTTCATGAATGAATGCCACTTGGTATTAAAGTAATTTATGTGTATGTTTAGTATCTTCATACTTCTGCATTTGTCTGGGTGCAACTCTGTTTTCTCAGTTTGATAAATCTGCTACTTTAAAAACAATGCCATTTGAACTTGAACATTCAAATGTGCTTTTTTGAAATTTTACTTACACTTTTGTGCCTTTCCGCAATGGATACAGTTATAATAGGTATGTTTTCTTCAAATGGAGCTTAATCTCCACAAAATACTGCTTGAATACTTATCCAAACCTCTTTAAACTTTAGTTGTGTGTGTACATGCATGGGTGTCAGCTTTCATTAGCTATGATTAATACCTGAGATAAATCAACTTCTACAAGGAAAGATTTGCCTTGGTTTGTGGTTCCAGACATTTTAGTTTATGGACTCTTGGTCCCATCACTTAGGCCTGTGGGGACACAGTACATCATTATAGAAGTATGTTATAGAGAAAGTCTGTTTACATCATGATAGCTGAGACGCAAAGAGGTGGGAAGGGACTAGGATCTACTATGCTCTCTTAGGACATGTCCCCAATGATAGAACTTTCTTCCATTAGGTCCTATTTACTAAAGGCTCTACAACCTCCCATAGTGTCAAAGGCTGGAAAACAGGCTGTTAGCATTTAGGATTTTGGAGGACACTCAAGAGCCACCCTATCATGACATGATGATAAACAGAAGTGTAAAAATTTATCCAACTACTCACATATTCACAAATGTCATTCGAAAATATTAGGAAATATGTTAGTATTTTCCTGATGTAATGGAGAATTTCAGCTTCTTATTTTCTAAGGACAAAAAAATGTAGCTATGTGTGTACAAGGAGAACACTAAATTCAGAAAGAAGATATAATGATATATATATATATATAATGATATCTCTCATAGACTATTATAAAAAGTGACAAAGCATGTTTTGCAAAAATCCTACTATAACTATCAATATACCACACAAGAAAAAATTGTTAGGTTTAAAGGTATCCATGTAAGCTAAAATAGCCTTATAAAGGAAAAAATGAAATAATGGTGCTAAGCATTGAATTTGAACATTTAAATCCATCCATCTTTGTCTCAACAACTAAGGTTTTTGGTAGGATAATGTAGCTGTTACTTTTCTACTGCTGTGAAAAAAAATACCATGACCAAAAGCAACTTGTAGATAAAAGTATTAACTTTGGATTCCAGTTCCAGAGGGCAGTTCATCATGGCAGCAGGTGTGTCGGGCCCAGGAAGCTAAACTGACACATCTCGACTGCACACAGGAAACAGAGACAGTGAATTTACAGTGGGTGAGGCTGTAAGCTAAAAGGCCAGCACCCACTGATTTCTGTTTTCTGCAGCAAGGCTGCACATCCTATAAATTCCATAACCTCCCCAAAAGTGTCTCCAACAGGTAAGCAAATTTTTAAATACCTGAGCCTCTGGGGCACATTTCTCTTTCAAATGCAAGTGGAAATATCAGGACAGGTTGTGTCTTCCAGGAACTCACATCAAGGAGTGAAAATGGATAAGCACAATAGACTACATGTTTCCTTTCAGCTGTCACTTACCTGTATCGGCAGCAGGGAGGACTGTGATACCCTTGCTTTTATAATGGTCTAAATTATAGGCTTTAGCTGGTTCCTGATCAGATTCCCAGTCAGTTCCCAATTCTCTCTGTTACAGACTAATTACTTCTTTAAGGTATCCAACCATCTCATCACCATGCTCAACTCCTGATCACTAGGTACCAATCTCTGGCCCACCAGTCATTCAAGACACACTAGTCATTTGCTTCCCATCCCTTTGCATAACCAGTTAGCCCAGAATCCTGCCCAGGACAGATCTTTGTTGCAGATGCTCCTCTCTGGAGCTTCCCAGTCCTGGGGCCACAGTGCAGCACAGTGCTAGAAAATGACCCTATAGTCACTGCTCTGAAAAAAAGACCACAGAGCTATCACCTTGGCTTTTAAACCTTGAAAAATGAAAGGTACTATGCTGGAATACTGAGGTTTGTACTTAGAATCCAGATATGGGAGAATTATGAATGTCCCTACAAACTTTGAAATAAAGTCATTATTTTAAGATAAAACATTTTAAAGCCATAGGTTTCTTTACAGGCAGTCTCAGTTACCTAGTTCATATGACAAAGAGAACTGGGCTAGCTTCTTCTAAGCTTCTTTCTTACATCACTACATTTAATTTTTCCTCTGATTTTTGATCATCAAGCAACTACATCCTTAGTTCTCTGTGTAGAGACTCCTCAACTGATAGGAGTGATTATGATTAATTGAAAGTATACACAGATTAATAGTTAGATTCTCTTGAAAGTTACATTCTGACCATGAATTGAGTGACATGTTTTAACACTTGGTCCCCAGCTTGTGGTACTTTTGGAAAAGATTACAGAACCTTTGCAAAGCAATAGAGCCTTGCTGGAGAAAGTATGCTGCTGGGGATGGGCTTTCAGGTTTGACAGCCTCACACCACTTCCTGCTGTCTTGGGCTTTCCCTGCACACATGAAAAGTGATCAGACAACTTCCTGTTCCTGCTGCCAGGCCTATCTGTTGCCACATCTTGCCAGCCATGATGAATTGCTGCCTTTCTGTAATCATAAAATAAGCCCCTTCTCCCTAAGTGTGTTTGGTCATACTCTTTTTGTCACAGGAGTAGAAAATTTACTAATATGGTCAGTATGTGCGAATTTGGTTAAAGCTCTTTCTAAGATGGGGCCCTGAGAACCCTGAAGAGTTTCCAGACCTGTGAAGCCTGGGAACAGATGTCTAATTGGAGTAGCTTAAGCAAAAAAAAAAAAAAAAAAAACAAAAAAACAAAAAAACAAAAAAACAAACATCTATCAGGGATAATAATTGAGGACTGTAGACTTTGTAGACTTCTGTTGTAGTTGTCTATCTTAGAGACATTTCCCTCCTCCCGTTATTGTGATAATGAGAAAGCTATGTGTTTTATTAAAGTTTTTGAGGACCATGAAGAATCCTAAAAGAGTATCAAATGAACTTTGTTAGTGACTCTCTTGGTCTTCTAGTGCTTAGAAAAGGAAGAACTAGAAAATTTATAAATTACATTTGAAAACTGAGAAATCCAAGCTCATAGTGTAAGTACATTTAGTCTGTGGTAAGGATCTGCCTGTTGCTCCAACATTGCCCCTAAATATGAAACAGTGATGTTTGCCCACCTTCTTAAACTCTTCTATAAGAACCATGCTCACCAGATGCGGAGATCCACAGCTAAGCACTGGGTTGAGCTCCCAGTCCAGTCAAAGAGATGGAGGAGAGATTACATGAGCAAAGGCGTCAAGATCATGCTAAGGAAACCCACAGAGAAGGTGACCTGAGCTATTGGGAGCTCACTGACTCCGGATTGACAACTGGAGAAGCTGCATGGGACTGAGCTAGGCCCTCTGAATGTGGATGACAGGCAAATGGCATGAGCAGTTTGTGGGGGCCTCTGGCAGTGGGACCAGAATTTATTCCTGGTGCATGAACTGGATTTGTTGTGCCCAAAGTCACAACCCTGGAGAGACCACCAGAGACAAGGATGTAGTGGAATGCAAAAGCAAGGTTTATTGAGTAGAGATGAGCTAGCTCATGAACCACTCCGTTACACCAGAATCATGCAGGAGGCTTGATTAGGGCAGCAGGGGGGCTCGTTTTACAGCCGGAGGCTGTGAATTGGGTTCAGGTGAGGATAATAGTATGAATTGTTAGCTGATTGGCTCGTGCTAGGGGCTTTCTAGAAACTAGGGTGGGGATGCCGGATAACAACGGGTCAGGCTTTTGACTGGTTAGCACCAAGGTGAAAATAACAGTGGGTGAATATCTTATGGTCTTAGGTCAGTTCAACTTATTTTCATTTTATTATTATTTTTTCCCTGGCATGTTTGGGCTAGTTTTGTGCAGGGTTCCATAACTCGTCCTTGGGGTATGGTCAAGCTCTTCTGGTTCTGTGGCCTGGAATGTATCCTATAGAGGGGGGAAGCCCACCATCAACCCTGGAACGTGCAGCTGGACCAGGCCTCAGCAAAAGATGCTTTTCAAGGAGTTTTTCATCCTTCTCATAATGGGAAGTTCCCACAACAGATTCTTGGAGCCCATTCCCTTCAAAGGAATGTCTTGTTCAGCCTTAATACCTAGGAGATGGGCTTGGTCCTACCTTAATTGGATACTCCAGACTGCATTAACTCACCCTGGGAGTCCTTACCCTCTCTGAGGAATGGATGGGGGGATGTAGTGGCCGGAAGCTGGGGAGAGACTGGGATGATGAGAGGAGGGAAGGGGAACAGTGGTGGGTATGTTATTTAAAAAAAAAAAAAAAAAGAATCGTGCTCACACCTGTGAAAACTCTTGTGATTTGCTCCATTTCTTAGTACTATGGTATTGGTGACAAATTCCAACACATGTTTTAAGGGGGCATTTTCAGACTACAGTAACTTAAAGAAAGGGAGAATTTCATATATTAAAAACCAAAAAAGTAACATTAGTTGTTTTATAAAAAAATTATCAATAATGTAATTTTTCTGGGAAAGGAGGATGGTGAGTGCCTCACTGAGACATCTGAGAATGTTCTCCACAGATAAGTAATTCCAAGAGTGTAATAAACCAAGAGCCCTGGGAACCATGTTTGAAATGTCTGGCTTCTTGGCCTCCTTTACATGGTTTCTGTTCAGTGACTATGGGCAGCAGAGGCACTGAGACATGCTGGCATCTTGCTAAGGCCATCTTTAGGGTAAGGGCTCTTCTGTGATTTTCTCCTGACTACCGGGAGTCTAACAAGCTCCCATTTCTGCTTTTAATCTCCTTTCCACTGGAAGTACAAATTCTATCAGTTTCTTGACTTGGCCTGGGGTTCTTGATTTGCTTTCAAATAGGCATCTCTTTAGATAAAATCCTTGCATCTTAAGCCATTTGTGTACCAACTTCTTGAAAGATTCTGGTCAATTCATCTAGAAATTTTTCTAAATTCTCTTCCACATTTTGCATCCAGTTACATAAAGTGAGAGCTCTAACCAACAGAACATGTCTCTCTGAGGATGACAGCTTTGAACAACATATTCTTTCAGTTTGTGACAGCTGAGAGGTTGAGAGTCTTCTCCTTTGGGGAGGTGGCTGCTGGGAGGATGCCCATGCTCTGATGGATTGTGCCATACCCAGGTACATTTCAACATCAGGGATTGGACTCAGTGAGATATAAAAAACAGCTTGAAGGTGGGGTAGGGATGGGATAGTTAAGATACAAAGTACACATATATGAAATATTGTGTAATAATGTCAAGAATTAAATTAAAACTATTATAAAAAATAAAATGAGCAGAATGGGCAGGAGACATTCTTCCTAATTTCTACTTTTATTAGATTTCAAAATAATAACTCCATTTTAGAGAGAAGCTAATTAAGACTAAGGGCATC
Organism: Sigmodon hispidus; assembly: GCA_004025045.1. Lineage (NCBI taxonomy): Eukaryota > Metazoa > Chordata > Mammalia > Rodentia > Cricetidae > Sigmodon > Sigmodon hispidus. The sequence goes on from PVIH01003661.1 coordinate 88,215, forward strand.
CTAAAGTGGTTCTCAACCTGTGGAGTTGCAAGTCCTCTGACAAACTTTTATCTTCAAAAATATTTATATTACCATCATAACAGTAGCAAAATTATAGTTATGAAGCATCAACAATTATTTTATGGTGTGGAGGGGGTCACTACAACATGAGGAACTGCATTATAGGGTTCCACATTAGGAAGGCTAGGGACCATTGTTCTAAAGAGAATGGAAACATCCTATCTTATATGGGAGCTCATTATACTCAGTAAGCAAACAATTCAATATCTTCAGGAAGTTCCTAAAACTGATCAGATTTACTATGTCCTTCCCTCTCCAGGTTAATATAAGCAGTAAAAACTTCTGAGAGACAAGGAACTACAGATTATGTAGTAAAATCCAAGTTTCTAGCTTTCATGAAGCATCACAAGGCTGGGGTGGGTTGTTTCTGTTACTGTAACCCCTAACTGTACTTCTATAAGTACATAAATTCATTGCTTCAGTAAGTTGGGCTTTGATAGTGTCTGATTCTTTGTTTGGGGTAAGTAGACATCATTTCACATCTCCCCAGGAACAACGTGTAATGCAAATTAATTGATTATAATGAAAAGTCAAAGCTAGATATCAGGGTACATGCTGAAGGATCAGAGAGACAAAGCAGCCAGCCGCTAGAGAGACTCTTATCTCTACCAAATCCTTAGACTGAAGAGGCCGAGCTCCTGTCTCCTCTTGCCTTATATTCCTTTCTCTGCCTCACTTCCTAGTCCCTCTTCCTTGGTGCTGGAATTAAAGGCATGAGCTGGCACTGTTTGGCTCTTTCTCTTCAGACTGGATCAATCTCATAGAGCCCATTTGGGCCTGGCATTCCTGATATTCCTCCTTTCTTCTCCCAAGTGCTGGGATTAAAGGTGTATGTATGTAACCACTGCCTGAGCTCTATGAGTTAACTAGAGGTTGGCTTTGCTCTCTGATCTTCAGGCAAGCTTTATTTGTTAGAGCACAAACAAAATATCCACAACAGTGTCTCACAGAAGCTGTGTGAAGCTATCTGTAGGTATGTAATATGTATACTGAAGAAGTAAAAAAGCACCTCCATTTTTTGAGCAAAAGTTCTCAGCTTCTAGACAAGCCTGAAGTCTGCATAAGAACAAAGTTCGGCCTCTTTGGTCTCAGGATTTGGTAGAACTAAGGAAAGGTAGCTTAGGAGCTGATAACAGTTAATTATCTATGGAATGTCTTAGAACTGGAGATAGTCCTAAAAGATGCAACCCAGGAGATAGTTAAAGAAAGGGTTTGGCAAACAGCCAGCTAAAATAATAACCTTGTGATTCTTGCCTAACTTTGTTATTTTTTTGCCCTTAAAACCCAGCTTGCAAAAAGGGCAGGTACCTCCTCTGGCCACAGTCATGCCTGTGTGTCTTTGTGTCAGAGCTAGGTCCTTGTGGTGCGGCTTGTAATATACAATAACCTTGCTTTTGCATTTCAGAGAGTTTGCGTCTCTGGTGATCTTTTTGGAGGCCTCATAACCAGGGCACAACAATACAACTCTCATATTGCTTCAGTTCTCCAAGTAGAAAGTCATAGAGTTGGGATATTTTTCATTCTCCAAATTCTATCGTCCCAATAATTATGCTCCACTAACTTCAGCTAATCATGTGTCATGGATAGAAATGGTCCTAGAGAAGATGAACAGTCTCCCCTTACATTTTCAAATTTCATTAATAAGTACGACAGCACCTAGTGATAATAGCAATCAATATGATAAGCAAGCTATGTTTATGGTTGAAAATTTTAATATCCACCCAAACTGCCTTTTACATCATGAATGTGATGTGCATATACCTCCCCTGCTTGACATCGTATACTTTTACTAATGTATTTTCTCTCTCCAGAAAAAAAAAAAAAAGAAAACAAACCACTCTCAGATACCTGTTCAGCCTGGTTTCCAATACTGAAATTTTTCTTTTTTCTCCTTCTGAAGCTCCTGGGGTTCTTCTACTTGCTCAGTGTGGCTCTTGGCTAATCCTGACAACCAAGAAGACATATTTTATAGTTTATTTAGAAACTACTTTTGAGATGATGAAAGCTTTTTTGTGAAGGCAAAAAAGAGAGATCCTTGAGGCATATAAAATATCCTACTGCGAGATTTTAGCCCGAATAAGAGCTTACAAATAAAAGTACTTCTTTTGGCATTTAATTTTGCACAAAATTCACAGAGAAGAGGCATATTTTTACATTAGTAGAGTCTTGTCCCATTGATGTTTCCTTCTGGTTTCCTGATAGAAAAATGTAAGGATTTCAATTGAAATACATATAAATTTTAAAGATCATCAAATCATAACACCCTTTGGAAAAATTCAGAACAAGAGCTGGGACTGAGCAAGTGATGCTGCTGAAGATGAAATAAACTACCATTGTAGCCTTATCAATAGTGCAACCCTCTCTGCAAGTCATTAGAGGAGGAATTCCAGAAATGCTCATCCGTGTCAGGCCTCACTGCCAACACACTACAAGGAGAATAAAATAGTTTCAAGAAATTTGACATCCGATGTTTTTATTTCAGACTTTTCCATAGCCCTTTCCACTACTTCTGCTCCAAAGGGAAAAGTCAAAATTGTGATAGAGAGTGATGAGTGTTTTCCAATAGCATATTCTTCTAACTGTTGATAAATTCTATAATGAAAATATTCCTTTTATTTTTACCGTTAGTGCCACTCAAACTAACAAGTAGATGATTATTTAATAGAGTAAAAATCATCACACACAGTGATTTCATAGAAGCTGTATGTGACTAAAAGGTTATGCTATTAAAAAGGAAAAAAAAGTTTTTCAAGTTAAACTGAAAAACATTAAAATTGAAAAACTAAGAAAAAAAGCAAATATTGTAAGTAAAACTGTGAAGATAGTAAAATGTGTTTTGTGCTATAAAGTGTTGCCTCTGGGGGCTTATGGTTATAAAGACCTAGTTGTTTGGGGAGAGGAAGCGAATGTATAATCAGATTCGATTGTGTATAAATTATCTAGAAGAGATGATGTCATAACTGGTTGGGGAAAGCAGAAGGCATTGGGAGAGCCAGACTCTGATAAGTTCGTACTAGCAGCATGAAGAGAAACCAGGACCAACTCCAAGGGTAAGTCCAGTTCATGGCCACATGTCACAGACTGACACACACTATAGAAGTCCAAAGCTCCATCCTCCAAGACACCTGACTCCTAATTCTTTGCTCACAATGTAGACTTTCTGATCTATAGCTGACTTTCTCAATTTAAAATTGAGTTAGGGCTTTGATATTATGAGGTTTTTTTCATTTTATTATATTTTATTTTGTCATGTTTGGTTGTTATTTTTCTCTTAGGAGCCTGTTTCTTTCCGATGGGAGATAGGAAGGGAGCAGATCTGGATAGGAGAGGAGGTGGGAAAGAACTAGGAGGAGTAGAGGGAGGGGAAACGATTCAGATTACAGTGTGTGAGAAAAGAATCCTTGTCTAATAAAAAAAAAGGGAAGGAAAAGAAAAATAAAAACAAAAAGAGGAAATAAAGGAATTCAGAAGCACGGAATTCAACATATGCCCAACTCTTCATCTACATCCATACCCACAGTCCTAGTTGCAATTATAGCCAATATAATGGTTATTCCACCTATGTGACAGTTTAGAAAAGAAAATACAGACACAGAAGATAACCAGAGGCTTCCAGAAAAAGGGTATGACCCATGAGGAGGCCCCACAAGAGAACTGGGGGAGTCCACACTGTTCCTTAATCTTGATTGTGCTCTCAAAACTGATGGAACTATGTACTTAGAAGTGTAAATGGCAATGAAGTTTTACATTGTACATAAATAAAAGTGATGCTATTGCCAAAGCTCAGAGAACTGTATGTTAAAAGCACTTATAGGTTTTACTGTATATCAACTATACATGTTCCTTCTTAAAATAAATGCAAAACAGAAACATTCTAAGTTCTGAAATTTGAGTTTCTTAACATTAATATATTAGAATAAACATACAAAAATATTGTTCAATAAAATATTACAAAAGAAAGAAAGATTTAGGGATGCACTTGAACTGAGGTACATGATCCAGAAGATGTTGTCAGATTCATGACATCTGATGCATGAATTTTCAAGTCTGAGATCAATGGGAGAGAAACAAGATGTAAAGCATAAACAAGCAGACAATGCAGAGTGTGAACAATCAGGGTAGAGGTTTTGACTTAATATGTTGTGACTGGATGGGAAGTAGGTGGACCAGAAGCAGTAACAGGATAGATAGGAAGCCGTGTCCTTTCTGAAGGATAGGCTTACAGATGCTGGCAACATCTGAGAACGTGTGTGTGTGTGTGTGTGTGTGTGTGTGTGTGTGTGTGTGTGTGTGTTTGTTAAAAAAACTATATTAAAGTTAGATCTATTGGTTTTCAAGTGTTGACTGGGGTTGAGATTTTTTTTGTTTGCTTTTGGCTTTTGGTTTTGCATCAAAAGACACAGATTACTTTGAACAAATAAAACCTTTCATGGTTGCTTCCTTTAACAGAATAGAATATTTGAGACTATAGTATATTTCCTTCACATGAGAACAGCTTTTTCTAAATCTTGAGGATATTCTCTAGTTGTTACTCAAACAGAACTTATTTTAAATTTTATTATTATTATTATTATTATTAGTTATATTTCAGCAGCTTCCTCCTCTCCTCCCAGTTCTTCCTCTCACTTCCCCTAAGTCCTCCATCCATTCCTCCATTTCTATTCAGAAAAGGAGCAGGTATCCCCTGGGTCTCAACCAAACAGTTGCTGTAGGACTAGGTACCTCGCCTGTATTCAGGCTGGGCAAGGCAATCTAGTATGAGGAATAGAGTCTCAAACAACCTCAAAGGAGTCAGAGATGCCCCTGCTTTCACTCTTAGGAGTCCCACAAAACTATCAAGCTACACAACTGTAACATATACAATGTCAGTCTGATGCTGGCCTCCTGGTTGTCGATTCAGACTCTCTGAGCCCTTACAATCCCTGGTTAGATGATTCTGTGGATTTTCTTGTGGTGGCCTTAGCTTCTCTGGATGCTACAATCCTTCCTTCCTCTCTTCTGTAGAATTCCTGAGCTCAGGCTAATGTTTGGCTCTGAGTCTGCATTTGTTTCCATCAGTTGCTGGGTGAAGCCTCTCTGATGACATTTTGGGTGAGGCACCAGTCTATGAGTATAGCAGAATATCATTAGGAATCATTTTTTTTTATAACCTTTTTTTCTAGTTAAGTTTGGTTCTATCTGGGCCATCCAGCCTCTGTCCTGGTGCTCCAGGCAGTGTCAGGGGTAAGATTTCTCTCATGGCACGGGTCTCAAACTAGACCATTAGTTGGCCACTCCCACAATTTCTGTGCCACATTTACCAAAGCTCTTCTTGTAGGCAAAACAAATTGTAGATGGAATGTTATGTGACTGCCAAATCCTGACTTAGTCAAGGAAGCCGCTTGTTTCATTCAGCTAAGTTAGCCTCAGACAGACATATTAAATCTTCTTAGTGACAAACAGAGTGCTGAAAGTGTACAGAATATATTATCAAAAATAGCTCATAGACAAACCATCACATGGTTAGAGTTAGGTGGCCTCGGCCTGTCGATGTAAATGGGCGATACAGACTATTGACCTCAAGTTCTTCCTTATTAGCAGGCTCAACTGTTTCTTCAGTATATGGTTATGTTTAGCAGAAGGTAGGGAAATAACTTCCAGGCATCACAATGTCAATTTCAGCTGATGAAATTTCAAGAGGATTTATGAAATAAAGTCCACATTTGCCTAAGGCAGACATCAAAGTTTCTGACTGTGTACATAGTAGAATGAGGTTGTATACATCATGCTGCTATTCAATAAGAATATTATGGTGTGAGGGTATGGACAACAGATCTTGGGCCCCCAAAACAGAGCAGCATAACAGAGAAAATGGTGCTATTAGATGGGAATGGGTGAGAGGCTGGTGAATTTTATCAAAAAAGAACTGGAGAGAAAAAAACCAAAAATTTACAAACTGTTTTAAATTTATTTTGTTGTTTTCATCTTCTGGGGTTCTAGAGTTTGGGGAATTTGGACTTATGATTTCAGTATTTGGGACTGTGGCATTTGGATTGTATTATGGGGGATTATTGAGTCTGAACCTGCTCCAACTATGGCCTTGGTCTTAGTCTATTCAAGTTTGAGATGGCTCACTGACTACTCTTCCAGAGCACAGGGGTTCAATTTCGAGCACCCACATGGCAACTCACAACTACCTATAGTTCCAGGCAAATAAATAAATAAGAAAAAAGTTTTTTTAAAAAAAGCAAAGCAAAATGGTGGTTTATAAACAAAGTTAATTTTCTTCTCTTACTTCTAGAGCCTGAGGAGTCAAGATAAAACACCCAGAGCTGGTATTTCCTGCTGGTCCAGCATCACAATGACATTTTCCTTTGGCTCCTCACTTGGAGGAAGTGAATGTAACATGCCCTCCAGCCTCTTGTAGGAAGACACTAATTCTATTCATGCCAGCCCTCCCACAAAGCCCCTCCACATAATCCCTCCAGGGCAGGCTTCAACAGGAATTCTAGAGATATCCAAACATTTAACCACAGCGCTGTCCTACACATTAGCTCCAGTGACACCCACACTTGGCCATCAGTTTAACATGGATTGTGGTTAAAGAGGCAAACGAATTGGTAATGATAAATTAGGATTTTACAAAAGTGTGATTGATTTTGGTAACAGATACAAAGAGAGAATTCTATACTGATATATTTTTTTCCATGCTGGAGGATTTCTTACTTCTCAAGAATAATTCTTATCTTTCTTTCATGAATGTGAAAAACTTGGAGTTTAGGATTGCCTGAGGCAAGTAGGCTTGAAGGTCTTCTTGGGATTGAATGAAAGGTAATAATCAAAATCTAGGTCAAGATACTATTTATTCTGTGGAGAATTGTTTAAGCTAATGCTTAAAATTTAAGTCAGAGCACATTTTAATCTATGATTCATACCATGCCTATCAGATATTCTTAATGACTGCACACATTGTAATCTTTTCCTGACTACTTTGAGGAATTTTCTAACATCAAGTAGAACAGCCATTAAATTATCATTATAAAGATATCAAACTCTCTCCATTGCATCTATTTCTCAAGGCACACGAATGAGGTATGTGTCTGGGAGCTTTGGAAACTTCAATATGTCTCTTCAGAGTGAGAGTGTGAGAACAAAGAGTCTACGGGAGAAAAAGGAAAAGAGGGACAGAGGAGAGTGAGCTCGGTGCCTAACGAGGAACGCAATGAAGCCACGGGCAGTTATCAGTAAGAGACACAGACATGTCTACTTTTATAGTAATTATTTAAAAATAAGTAAAAAATATGTTTGAGAATGCAAAAGCAATACTTTGTAAGATGATAAAGACTGGGACAGAATAAAGACAGTAATCCACTATAAATAGGGTTTTCAGAAGAAATTAGACTGTCTTTTGTATGTGACTTATAATCCAACAAAATCATTATCATTCATAGTATGTAGTAAATAACAATTTGATATTTAAGAGCATGAATTTGAAATGCATTGTTATTGACTCTGAAAGCATTTTTTTCCATCTTTCCAATTCATTCTGACAGTTGATTCTGAACACTGCTTATATATGAAGAAACACACCTTGTACTTTTAATGATGTTAGAACAAATAAATTTTCAAACTCAAGGGCAGTTGCTCTGCTGATATCCAGAAAATGACCATAAACCAAAGCTACATTTTTCTGGATAAAAATTTTCCATAGCAAAAAATAAGAAAGAGAAGCAACAATATTCAGATATTGAGAAGGTTAGAAATATGCTTACATGATAGGATAAAAGCTAGAGTTATATGAGAATAAATGCTTGCGTTATATTCAAATAAGTTAATGCTGGCATGTTCTGAAGTTCAGAGATGCTCAGATATAGACTTGGTAGCTAAGGCCTGAAGTTTATGGATATATACTCACAATAAAGGTCATGTATCCAGCCTCAGCATCGAGAACAGGAAGGAGGCCATGTAAGATCACACAGTCTGAAGCATGGACATAGCAAATGGCTGGAGATGTAGGGAAAGAGGATGGGAGAGACCAAGAGATCAAAGAGAAATAGGACCAGAGTTCTGGCTCTGCTTTATAACTGGGAACTTCCTCTGCCTTCCAGCCATTTTCTTTATAAAATAAAGACTCATGGTCACAAGGAGACTAAACAGGTATCAGGACATTAGCTGCAAATGAATTTCTTTAACTGCCAGTGACTAAACTAGAGGGTATTTTTTTTTTCTAAACAAAAGTAGAGCATCTAGCCAAATCGTAATTGAAGAATTAGAGGTGCAAAGAGAGAAATGATCATCCAGGTTTGGTCCAATGCCTACAATGGCTGGTTTCTCTTTAACACGCTGTAAGGACAGTATGTCCTCTCCTTGACAGACAAGACAGGTCATTTAAATTCACAAATAAGCTCCAAACTGCCTTTATTGTCAAAATGTCCAACTTTCCCCTAGCAAAATTAGAGAGAATATGACCTAATTGATCTTCCAGTATTTCCTCTCTTATTTCTTGTGAAGTTGCTAATAAGGAATGAAATGGCCAAAAAATCAGAAAGAAAGCAAACTAAGAATGTTGAGAACCTAGAGTGACTAATCAGCTCCATGTAACTGAGCCTCAGCACTGGTGCATTCATCTGAAGATCAAAGGGTCCCCTATGTTCTAAATTCTCAAAAGATCCCAAGTGAAGATGGACCTGGCACATGCTTTATCTAGAGTATTCTAAAATATTCTTCCAGAAAGGGTTGAAAATTCATTATCACAAAAGGTATAACTGAAAGTGGAAACCTAAGTGGTGCTGCTGGTGAATTTTCTCTTCCAGGATTTTATTTTTTCCTCCTGTCCACTAGGGGAGTGTCTACACACAGCCCCTCCCGTTTCTGTCTCCAGAAGCAATCCGAAGTTCACACCAATATAGCCAAAATCCCAGCACAAAGACACCGAAAGGGAGACTTCTGTCATGCGCCGTAGTTCTTGACAAAGAAAATAAATAATATCCAGGAAAAAATAAACCAGCTTCTATCATATCAGAAAATGGTGAAGGACGAAAATGATGCCAGTGATGAAACTGACTGGCTCAAGAGTTGAGTAAACAGTATAAAGGTTTCCAAGTGTGCCCTGGAAAAGAATCTTCTTTCTGGTAGACACAGAGCCCCAGTTTCAGAAAATCAAGCCAAAGCCCTCATTATGAGGTTGGCTGTTACAGCAAAAATTTAAGTCCCAGCCTTGAGGGTGTGGTGGTTTAAGTAAGGGCATTAATTGGTAAAGATGAGATGGAGATGTGTGGGAAGATTTTCACCCTCAGATTCTCAAGGGCTTACCTCACCTGAGGAAGTAGTCTCTCCAACCCCTCACATCCAGTCCCTGAAATAATTCCTTTTCCACCTTTGACAGAGAAAATTCATCCTTCATTGTCTGCCTAATTAGCAATGACTTTCTCTGAAAGAAATGCTGGCCAAAACAATCATGACGCCCCCTGGGCCCACAAGTATTCTCTTCTAGACCTATAACCAGACTTAAGGCAGAGCAGACTCTTAGCGGGAGACAGTGTGTAAGCCAGGAAGAGCTGTGCTACACTACTAAAAAACTTAATGAGTTTGCAATTCATTCAAGCAGAAGTCTGGGGAGTCAGGGAGAGGTGGATTTTAAGAGTGTGGGAGAATGGTGGAAGGAACGCGAACCGGATGGACTATAAGAAAGTATTTCTTTCCTGGCTCTGGACAGGTGGATTACAGGAAGGCTGGGCATCATGGAAGAGTGAAGACCAGATTATTTCTCTTTTTCTGTGCATTTCAGCTGGATCTGACGTTCTCTTTCTCTCAGTCTCTGCTAGAAAACCAGATAGCAAATCACTACCTTCATCATCAGAAAAAAAATATTAAGAGAAAGAGCTTTGGCTTCATGTTGTTGCTGAAATTGGTACTTACCTCCATTATCAGGAAGAAAGAAAAGTGGCAGATTTAATTTACCAGTAGAATACGGTCTAGTACCTATCTCATTTGTACCTCAGGGTTCATCAGTTCAGGTTTAAAGCCCATGGCTAGCACAGAGGTTCCCAATGAAAATAGTGGCGTGACGTGTGGGCGGAGTCCAGCCCATCTCCTCTTGTTTGTCTTTGCTTCAGCTAGGGCAGCAGTTGCTAGAGAAAGAATAGGATATTTTATCATACAAGTGAATGTTTGCTGCATATGCCTGGTTTCAACATGATGGCTGTCACCATGCTGTTGAAGTACCTGTTTTCTATAAGTAGGTCAGTCCAGAGGAAGGGGTCTCAGTAGGAAGCCAGAGCCCACTTCTACAGCACTTTGGAAGCCATACAGATAACCAGTGGTAGTTATAAGTTCTTTAATTATTGATTCATTTCTTCCAAAGAATTCTGATAAACCGTATGGCCAAATCAGAGATGTTCTGCCTACATTCTGACTGGAACCTGGTTTTCCTGCTTCTGCAAATTTAGTTTCCTGTGCACTGGGTTGAAGAATCCTTCTTCTCTAAGTTATTTTAAATAAAGCTTCAAGTTGTTTAAAATACAACAAGGTATCTGAGAGGATTACTCTAAGTTTCTTTCTGCATTGGCAAATGGTTTCCTGTTCTTCAAATGTAAAGGGCATAAATCTTGCCTCTCTTCCTCCCTGACATGGGATTCTGGCACCAGGCTGAGGATTCAAAAGTTATCATCTAGTGTTTTGTTTGTTTTTTTTTTTTAAGTTATGGGACAAATGGCACACCAGTTCTATGGGTCTTTAACAGTCTCCCTTTCTCTTACTTTGTAGTGTTAGGTTCCAGGGTGACAAGTGTGGATGTTTCAGCTGTCAGAAGTACATGTCTGACATAAAACAAACATCATAGCCTGACAGTGGAGATGGTCCCAGTTGTCCACGACTACTTCTGCTTTTCTAGCTAGTCAAATCTTTCTTTAAATTCTATTCAGAAAGTGACACACTTATAAGATAGACTTTATCTACTAAATGTTTATTATTTTAACTTCTAGAATGTTCACCTACTCAATCACCCCTCTTATATTGTTATTTCTGTTTCTTCTTTTCTTTTTCAGGTTATGAATAATTTGTGTTTTATGTATGTATCAAGTTGGGTAAGTCATAGTCCTCAGATATTTGGTCAAATACCAATTTGGAAATTAATATGACAGTATGTTGAGTGCGTTTGATGTCAACATTTAAATTAATATGCTTTTAGGAGAGAAAAATACTCCATATAGTCAGGCAAGAGTATCTGATACATATTTTAGGAGGTAGCCCAAGATATTTTCTGAGGCATATTTATTGTCAACAAAACTTCCGTGGGAGAGTGGTTCTGCTAACAAGCGATTCTTGGCAGAAATCACTTGGGCATCCTATAATTAAATTCTATTTTGATATTACAGTTAGACCCTATAGGCTAAGGGCTGGTTCTTGCCCTACTTTAATTGCCAATTACAAGTCTAGAACATCTGACCAAACAGATATCAGCTGGAGGTTCCCACAATACTCAAAGAGGTTCAGTCCTTTGCTAGAGTGGCTCAAAGCCCAGAGAAACTGTTCATTTAGATTCACTAGGTTAATCGAAAGGAGTTACAGCCAGGTATGGAGGTGCACAAGTGTAGTTTATGCTGCCTATCAGGGTGAGGAAGGGGAATTGCAAGTTCAGAACTTGCCTGTGCTATAGAGTGGGTTCAGCGCCAATCCAGTGCTAAGCAAGGCCCTATCTCAAAATAAATCTATCAAATTAACTGGAGATCTAACTCAATGGTTGTAGAGTACTTGCTTAGAATATGAAAATCTTGAGTTTAATCTTCAATATTGCTAAGAATAAAGAAATGAGCCACATCAAAAACCTAACAGGTGCTTTCTCTTTTTCTCTCTCTTACACACACACACACACACACACACACAGAGAGAGAGAGAGAGAGAGAGAGAGAGAGAGAGAGAGAGAGAGAGAGAGAGAGAATATATCACAAAAGGAAATTGGCATGCCCCCTGATGGGACTGGTGCAGAAGTTAAGAAGAAAGGGCTGTGCACCATTTGTTTTTAGTACCCAAAAGGAAACTCTCCAAAACTAATGGCTGTAGGATTTCTCCGGGGCACCATCATAGAGACACAGACAAGCATTATTATTATTCAGGGTTTTTTTTTCATTTTTTTTATTATGAATAAAGTCACATTTTTCTATCCATGTATATCCTTGTTCAAGGTCCCTTCTCCCTCCCACCCCCTCCAGTCACTTTTTCTTCTCCACATCTCCCCATCTCCTCCCCAGCAAGGGCAGGAGGTCCCAAGGTCCCAATGTCCCAATATGGCTTAGTTCAGCCTCCACTCCTGGCAGATCCAGTTTCCTCACCCCAACATCGAGACTGAGTCAGGTGTTCCTCTAGAGGGAGTGGGATCCAAGGTGCCAGTCCAAGGTGATCAGATCCCAAGCTGTTCAGTCGTTGTGGTTTGCAGCTTGGGCATGCTTTGCTTTTTGCTTTTTTGCTAATGAGTGAGTACATCCCCTGCTTATCTTTCTGGGTTTGTGATACCTCATTCAGGAGGATATTCTCCAAATCCATCCATTTGCCTGCAAATTTTAGGATATCATTTTTTCTTACTGCTGAGTAGTACTTCATTGTGTAGATGCACCACAGTTTGTTAATCCCTGAAAGCCCAATGCTTCTACTGATGGCTCTTTCTGGCGGCCTCATTGCCACAAAAATGCTTTTTTCTCTTTAGTAATTCTGAGTTAACAGGTTTGTGTCATGAACAAGAGTGAAAGATCAAGTGTTTTAACTAAATATTCTCTCTCATCCCTTTTCAGAGGGGTCTAAAGAGCCCTACCAGGAACCAGGATGGGCAGCAACCAAATCAGAGATGAGAGTAAAAGTATAGATTTGGTTTAAGTGCCCAATACCACATTCCTATACACAAGCCAGCACCCATAGGTTCTGTTTCTCTGGATAACCCTAACTAAAGCTCCAGTTTTCAATTCTGGCTGTGTCTAACCTCTCCCATGTCTTTGCTTACCTTTTTTTTTTTTTTTTTCAAATAGACAACCAATGGAGACCATGTCAACATTTCTTATATGTTATATGAATGTAAGAATCTTATTAATTACTGCTGATTAGCCAAAAGGCAAATATTTAATTAAACTTTGAGAGATAATGAAATTTCATATGAATTATCTAAGAGCACACAGGTCTGTACACTTCATTAAAAATGCTTTAACTAATAATCACATCTCCCATACCCAGTCTTTGTTAGCATTGGTTGGTCTTTTTTTCAATCATGTTTTCCTAGAGGGATGCTCCCTCACCTCTTCTCATCTCCACCCCCAATAGAGCCATGTGTTTATTGACTTGTATGTACTTCGTAATGCACCCATGTCCCATTAAAGCCACTGCTAATCACACCTTCACAGGCTAACATTTTGTTCATTACCTTTAAATACATATCCTCAAGAGGAGTGACTAACCAGTTTCAATAACAATGAAGCTTCTAAAAGGATTTGTTTGAAAGATGAACAATACTCTGCTTGGAGTCAGTTTTCCTGTTTCTGTTTTCTAACATTAATTTTGATGATTCTGTCTGTGGTTTTAAACAAGCAAGATAGCCATGGTGATACTTTCTAAAAGCATTTTCCATACTTACCCCAGGCATGTGCATGAATTTTTATTTGGTTTATGAAAGACTTTTAGTGCTATGACTAATGGGGAAACATGTTTAAGAGAAGATTTATTTTAGTTGACATTTTCTGAGGTTTCAGTTCACATTACTGGTGCTGTTGATTTTAGGCTTCCAGTGAGCCAGAACACATGGCAGAAGGAGCATACAGCAAGAGGCTGCACTTGAAAATGGATAGAAAGCAGATGGTGAGCACTGGGTAAAATATAATCCCAAAGGACCTGTCCTCAGACATCTTCATTCAGGCCTCAGCTCCTAAAGTTTCTAGAGTCCCCCCTCAAACAATAACACAAGCTATAGAGCAAACCCCCAAGTAATAAACACACTGTAAAGCAAAGCCCGGTGAAGAACCAGAGAAGCAAAAGGAGAAACAATGTCCTGTTCACTCTTAGAGTTACCGAAATGTCACCTTTTCTACCATTTCCTCTTTGTTTCCCACTGACCCTTTTTTTTAGTTGTTGTTTAGAGTCCACTAATGAGTGAGTACATCCCCTGCTTATCTTTCTGGGTTTCTGATACCTCGCTCAGGAGGATATTCTCCAAATCCATCCATTTGCCTGCAAATTTTAGGATATCATTTTTTCTTACTGCTGAGTAGTACTCCATTGTGTAGATGTACCACAGTTTGTTAATCCATTCTTCAGTTGAGGGGCATCTAGGTTGTTTCCAGGTTCTTGCTATTACGAATAATGCTGCTATGAACATAGTTGAGCTAATGCCATTGGAGTGCGACCGTATGTCTTTTGGGTATAAACCCAGAAGTAGCATTGCTGGGTCCTTGGGGAGATTGATTCTCAGTTTTCTGAAAAACCGCCATACTGCATTCCAAAGTGGCTGAACAAGTTTACACTCCCACAGACAATGGAGGCGTGTTCCCCTTGCTCCACACCCTCTCCAGCATAGGCTGTCATCTATGTCTTATCTTAGCCAATCTGACAGGTGTTAGGTGGTATCTCAAAGTTGTTTTGATTTGCATTTCTCTGATGGCTAAAGATGATGAGCACTTTTCAAGTGCCTTTCAGTCATTTGTAATTCTTCTACTGAGAATTCTCTTTTTAGTTCTGAACCCCATCTTTTGATTGGGTTATTCAAGGTTTTGGGCTCTAGATTCTTGATTCTTTATGTATCTTAGAGATCAATCCTCTATCAGTTGTAGGGTTGGTTAAAATCCTTTCCCATTCTGTAGGCTGTCGTTTAGTCCTTTTGATAGTATCTTTGGCCTTACAGAAGTTTCTCAGCTTCAGGAGATCCCACTTATTGATTGTTGATCTTAGTGTCTGTGCCATTGGTGTTATATTTAAGAAGTGGTCACCTGTGCCAATTCACTGGAGGGTATTTTCCACTTGCTTTTCTATCAAGTTCAAAGTGTCTGGGTTTAAGTTGAGGTCTTTGATCAACATGGATTTGAGTTTTGTGCAGGGTGACAGGTTTGGATCTATTTGCATTTTTGTATACACTTCCATCCAGCTATGCCAACACCATTTGTTAAATATACTATCTTTTTTCCATTCAATATTTTGGACCTCTTTGTCAAAGATCAGGTGTTCATAGGTTTTTGGGTTAATGTTTGGATCCTCAATTCTATTCCATTGGTCCACAAGTCTGTTTTTATGCTAGTACCAGGCTGTTTTTATTACTGTAGCTCTATAGTATAGCTTGAAGGAGGGATGGTGATACCTCCTGAGGTTCTTTGGTTAAGTAAAATTGTTTTGGCAATCCTGGCTTTCCTGTTATTCCAAATGAAATTGAGTATTGTTCTTTCAAAATCTGAAAAATATTGTGTTGGGATTTTGATGGGCAATGCATTGAATCTGTAGATTGCCTTTGGTAGAATTGCCATTTTTACTATGTTGATCCTACCAATCCAGGAACATGGGAGAGCTTTCCATTTTCTGATATCCTCTTCAATTTCTTTCTTCAGTGATTTAAAATTTTTGTCAAATAGATCTGTTACTTCTTTGGTTATAGTTACTCCAAGGTATTTAATACTACTTGCAGCTGTTATGAAGGGTAATGTTTCCCTTATTTCTTTTTCAGCTCTTCTATCTTTAGTGTATAGAAGGGCTACTGATTTCTTTGAGTTAATCTTGTATCCTGCTACATTGAGTCTTTCACTTCCGAGATTCTCTCTTCCATCTCTTGGATTCTGTTGGTTATGCTTGTATCTGTAGTTCCAGCTTTTTTCTTCAGGTTTTCTATTTCCATCTTTGACTCATTTTTTGCCCTTTTTATTGCTTCTATTTCAGTTTTTAGTTCCTGGCATGTTTCTTTCATTTTTTGGTTTACCTTTTCTTGGTTTTCTGTCAAAGTTTTGTTTATCTCTTCCAATTTTTTGTTTGTATTTTCTTCTATTTCTTTAAGGGAATTTTTCATATCTTCTTTGAGGGCTTCAGTGATCTTCATAAAGGTATTTTTGGTGTTGCTTCCTTTTCATTGCTCTGTTCAGGTCTTGTAGTTGTAGAACCACCAGTTTCTTCTAGAGTTACCTTGCTGTTCTTTATATTATTATATGCATTTTTGCACTGGTGTCTGCCCATGGCTTCAGTGGTTCACGATTAGGTGGCTCCTGGTCAGTTGTGGCAAGAGGGCTTGTGTGTCTCCTTTGGCCTCTAAGCAAGTGGTCTGCTCAGTCTTTGACTCTGCTCTGGGCAGGGGTCTGAATTTCAAGTCCTCAGTCCTTCTTTGCTGATACAGTTGGAGGCAGGGTGGCCATGAAATTTCCTTGTTTAAGTAGCAGCTGGAGGAGCCCCTCACAGCCAAAGTCTATTCCTGTCTGCTAAGGAGTGTGTGTAGACATGCACCACAGACAGAACCCGGTACTGGAAGACAACTTTTTCCAGGCAGGGATTAGGCCCCATTTGTCTTTTTAATGATGTTAGAGGTTGGTGATAAAGGAGGTGGACATGTTAATAGTCTTATTTTTTTATTAAAATTCCACAGCCATATATTGGTTATTTGGGTATTTTCTGTCTTATGAAATCCTAATGTCTGGGATGTGCTGGCTTCCCTCCCCTCCCTTCCCTCCCATTCCCTCACCTCACAACTCAAAAGGATTTTTATAAGAATAACACTCCAGAAAAAGATCCCTACATTTGTGCTGTTCAGTGCTTCAAATTTCCTAAATCAGGTGTTCTACTGTTTACCTCAGATTTACTTCACCAAGCTACATCATATAGTTAAAAGGTATAAAAATAGTAATTCTCTTTTTGTGTTGATTTGAGACTAAGTTTTGTTATGTAGCTCAGATGGTCCTTAAAGTCATGACTCTGTTCCTCAGTCTCTGGCATGCTGAGACTACAAGACACGAGTCACAAACTTCACCTACAGCAATTTGTGGTCATCACAGTTGTTAATGCTTTCTATTCATCCACGTCTGCATTTATTTATTTCCTCTGAGTGTCTTTTATAGGACAGACGTAGAAAGTTTCAGTGAAGAGTGAGCTGAGACTCAAGTCCTTACATAGAGTCTTGGCCAGAGCAGACTGATATTTCACAGAAGGAAACCCATTCTGTCCTCTCAAAAACAAGCTAAGTTTAAAATCCTAAGAAATGTCACGATTCCAGCCATGGACTTCACAGAGGAATGACCCTTTAGCAGTTCTGCTGTGATATTCTTCATTGATCTAAGATTCAGAGAAAGAGTGATTAAGTCAAATGGTCCTTGTTTGGACAGAAACAACCACCATAGGAACAAAAACACCAATGAGCAAACGATGCTTTCTCTCGAATGCTTGGAGGTAAAAACTGCAAAAGCCCCAATGCAAAAATGTGATCACTTCCAGAACAAGGTAAATTCAGAGGGGAACTGCTTTCTGCTACTAGGAGAAGGAGCCCATGGGCACCAATGAACCTACCTCCAGAAATAGTTAAAGGCAGAGACTTTCCTTCTGCATGCGGTTATTTAGACTGGAAATGGAACGGAGCAACTGTGAGGCAGATCTCATTCATGCATAATTAAAGCACCCAAGGGTAAAATACTGAGGCACAATAGCTGACATCTGATAAAAAGAGAGGAAGGAGAGGGGCAAGTAAAAAACAAGATACAAGACCCTGGGGATGTAGAGAAGAGTACAGGCGCAGGCCAAGTAATCGCAAATAAAAATATCCACGTTAGGAGACAATGCAAATACAGAGACAAGTGCAGGGGAGAGACAAAAAGGCCATCAAGCATCGAAGCACGTGCCACTGCTTAGAAACTCTACTCCAGCAGACACCACTGGAAGCATATTTGGGTGGCTTTGTTATTCAGGGTCGTACCTCACTTAGTAACAAGGATACATTCTATGAAATGTGCTTTCTGTTAATTTTTTATTGTGCAAATGTTGTTCAGTGCCCTCATACAAACTAAGGCAATTAAGGCATCATTGAGTCTTACCATCTCATGTGATCCCAGTAGATTCCAAGGACTATTGTTGACCCAAATATAATCATGTAGTATATAACTTTACGTAGGAACTAAAAAGGATCAAAAAAAAAAAAACCTAAAAATTATTGTCTTTGAATAAGTTATAGCCAAGATGGCTGAATACTATATATTATAAAGTCCATGTTTAAGCCATAGGGCATACGTATGCATAAATATTATAATTTTATTAATTTACTTTGAGAGCAAATATTCTATATGCTGCTACTATACAAGAGGAAATTTATTTCTATATAACTGTTTAAAAATATCCTTTTTCATGTGGAAACCAAATAAAAAGTCTGAGCTGAGAAACTTAAGTCGTCTTGGCCCTAGTATGAATAACACATTTTACACAGTTTTACCTCGCTGGTAGCCATTTTCCCCCTTTATTTGGGAAGAGACATTGACTTATGATCTTGCCAGTCATCCCTAGCAAGGAGATCCTAGAACTTCGAGATCTTATGCTCATGTTCAACAATGTCCTTCTTCCAGTTTCATAAGACCCTTCTTCATAAACCTTCATAAGGATTTCTTATTTTATTTTGTTAGCATCCATGCCCACATAGTGCCTGTGCCCATCTAGTGTCGATGCCTGTCTAATGCCCACACCTGTGTATTTACATTGGAAACAAAAAAGTAAGAATCAATGAAATGACTCTTTACCTTTCCACCATGTGGAGGGGCCTTAAACAGACAGATGAAGTACTGAAACCCAAACTGAAATGCTTAAATATCTCTCCACTTCTCTTTTCCTGGCAAATATACTCTTCTCAGTTTTGACTAACTCATATTCAAAGTTACTCTGAGGACTGTTAAATTTTCCTTTTTCATCCTAAGTGACTCGGGATGGCCAGTTTCGACTTTCCGAGAGTAAAGTCCTCATGCTAACATCTACACTTGTAAAAATCCATTTTAATGGCAACAAATCCAGGTAAAGAACAGAGGGAATTTGACAGGATGTCCATCTTAAATGCTAATTTTATACATTCTAAAATGAAATTAAGAATGAGCCTTTCTTCAATATTTACGGAATTTGTAATAAAGTAAATCAAGGCAAGTTTTAACCTTCTACCTCCCGGGGGACACTCAACGAGAACACCCCCAGTTAAAAGATAAAACTTTTGTTCCACATTCCCAGTGACAAACCTAATCCCAGGGACATGGAAGAAAAGATTACAGTTCTAGCACTAGAAAAACTTAGGGAACTGGATATGTCTTACCTGGCCCCAAACAGAACTTCTACCTCACTAGCTTGGCCTAATGCCTGCCATGTTCCCTTGATCTCTTGCCAACAGATGGCCATGTGTCCCTTCTTGTATGAAGCTGGCATCACCCTCACATGGTGAGTAGCCAGACCTTCAGGGGCTAGAATTCCTCTTAGTGTGTAGGTAGCTGTGGATCCCTAGCTCTAGACTCACTCCTGGCAATCCAGGGAGAAAGAGGCATAGGAGATACTACAGTGACCTTTGACACAAATTGCCTTAAAGTAAGAATACAATCACTTTTCATTGAGTGTGAACTCTTAACTCTCTTCAGTGGAAGGCCACATTTGCTTGACACCTATTTTTAAAGGCAAAAGATATCTCTTGGGAATGAGTACCTAGAATATCAGTACTTCCTGACCCAAGATTTATTTACATATAAATCTATTTAGTTGTTTTTATTTTTTGTGTAGAAAGCTCAGTGCAATCTCACAGCTGCTGAGCCAGAATTTGTAGGGTTGTGACATAATCTGTTAATATTTGGCTATCTACTCAAAAGAAATGATCTTTAAATGCTTA
This sequence comes from Sigmodon hispidus, assembly GCA_004025045.1. Classification (NCBI taxonomy): domain Eukaryota; kingdom Metazoa; phylum Chordata; class Mammalia; order Rodentia; family Cricetidae; genus Sigmodon; species Sigmodon hispidus. The sequence goes on from PVIH01003661.1 coordinate 108,088, forward strand.
CTGTAGTCATTTGAAGCTATAACAATAATGTGATTAAGATGAGATGGTTATGTATATATTTATCTCATTATTATTGGAATATATTATTTTACCCTTTTGAATTTTTTAAAATACCATGGGAAAGCTCTTTTTTATTTAAATCAATGAACCATTAAATTAAAATATTGCCCATTGATTGTCCACCAGTAGGGTAAATCTCTGTCAGCAATCATGTGTAACATTAAGAATGTAAGCAGATGCTTGGGACCAGAAGGCTGGCAATGTCATAAAGAAATAGGTGCCTGTCAATTGCTTCCGAAGTCCCATATAGTGATGGCTTCTGACCTCATTGCCCTATTCCAACTGAGATTTCCTAAAGTAAATAACACTTGGGTAAGAACTGAATCCAAGGACACTTCTTTGTTAATAAACACATTTGTCTAAAAGCATGTAATACATCATAATTAAGCATCCATATTGAGAACTCACCCTGTAATGGAAAGGAGGAGGGGCAAGGAGATGGAGGGCAGTGACAAGCAGGGATAGGACCACGAGCAGTGACTTAGGAAGATGTCGAGAATGCTGGAGCTCAGAAAACCACTCTATGATCCCATGGATGAACTCCTGGCTCTGAGAAACGAACATGATTATATTAGTAACCAGGATTGTCCTGAGAACCCAACCAAATAGAATATAAGAAGGCATTTACTAGACTACACTAAACAATACAAGATTAAGATCAGCATAGTGCTTTCTGAAGGCTGCACAGGCAGGAGAGCCTGTCATTTTCAAATGAAGAAGCTGGGAGTCCAAAAGCAGAGAAAGTCCAATGGTATCACATCTCTCAAGATCAAGGCCTGGACACTCCCTGGGGACATTCAGATTCAGAGGTTGAAAGGTCTGGAGTCTGCTGTCCTTGGGTAGCAGGGAAAACCATACTACTTGACAAACATAGACACATGAGCTCCCCACTTCTCCTTTCTCAACCCATTGACAGGCACAATCTACAGTCAGAACAAGTTCTTCCTACTCAGTTTGCATCTCCACACATTGGTTTTCTCTAGAAATGCTATTATAGTCTGCTATAAGTGTGCTTTTCCAGGGTTCTAGGCAGTCTGCAATCCAGTCAAGTTGGTAACCAAAACTAACCATTACAACTATAAATTACATAGTTTTTATGTATTTTATTTAAATTTTATTTAAAATAATGGGGAATATTATTTTAAGATGTGTTACTTTTGTTTATGTTACATTTGATTAACTCTGTGAAGCTGTGCTACTTTGCCTGTCTAAAACACCTAATGGTCTAATAAAGAGATGAACAGCCAATAGCAAGGTAGGAGAAAGGATAGGTGGGGCTGGCAGGCAGAGAATATACAGAAAGAGAATGAGGAAAAGAGGAGAAATCAAGGACAGAGAGGGGAGAGAGGGATGGAGAGGAGGAGGAGAAGGAGGAGGAGGATAGGAGCTAGTCATACAGCCACACAGCAAGCCACAGAATAAGAAACAAAGAAAGGTATACAGGATACAGGAATAGAAAAGTCCAGAGGCATGAGGACTATGGAATAATCTGAGTAAAAAAAGCTGGCTAGAAACAAGCCAAGTTAAGAAGGCTGGGCATTTGTAAGAATAAGTCTCTCTGTGTGATTTATTTGGGAGATGTATAGTGGGCTCCCCAAAAGAGCAAAAAATATTCAACAGCAACTAAATTCATCACTTATAACTATTATATTGCATTGATAGGTTTGGGTAGTCTTCAAAATACTGTCAATAAAATAGACATAGATTTTAGGAAGGGGACGAGAAAGACAGTCACAAATCTCCAGCTCAGGGAGACATTGGCTTTTCCAGTTCCAATTAGCCTTCGACACTTTCTCTTATAATTTGCATACTCTGAGGCAATACAATTGCAATGTTTACATCTCAGTCTATCAGATATCATGAGGTTGCTAGTAATTTGTATGTAACAATGGGAAGAGGATTAAATAACATAATTTGTATAAAATGCCATCTGCACAGTAATTGTTAAATCAAGGGTAAAGATCATGTCTAAGAATAATATAGAATAAAAAGAAAAACATTTTATTCAAGTTAATTAAATCTCATTAAAAGAATAAGTAGGATACTGATGTTAGAATATGGCCTAATTTCACTTAAATAGACAAGACTGAGCCTATTAAAGAGAATTTGTAAGTGAAAGGAAAAATAAGCTGAGAACAGGAGGAGAGTTTAAAATGTAGCATTTATAGGATAAAATGGTAATGGTCCATGCACTTACTGTCTAAGCCGGATAGAAAACGTATCATCCATTGAGTAAAACAGGTGTATTTACAACTCAGACAGAGGAAACTAAACTTCTTTTCTAGAGGTTGACTGTAACTCCAGGTGCCCAGAGAGTTCTTTTCCAAGGTCCGGGAGCTGTGCAAACCATTACCCCAGACGTCAGCTCCACCTCATTGGCTTGGGGAGCAAGAACAGTGCAGATCTAGTACCTAAGACCATATGTGGTAACAATAAAAACTTTTAATTTTTTTAACAGAAATCTCATTTTTTCCACTGTCAGTTAAGACTGAACTGACCTGAACTGTCAGGATTGACCTACCACAGCCTGTGGAAATTGGTGAGAGCCAGGTATCAGTCCCAACCTCAGGTAACTTTCTAATCTTCTGGACGTTCCAGTGTTTTTTCTTTGGCAAAAAAAACAAATAACACAAAACCAAACCCAGATCCCTTTTTTACCCCTACTCATGTATACCTATATTAACCACCTCCTGCAATTGTCCTAGACCAGCTCTAATTAGTTGCCTTTACATATGCACAAAGGTTGGGTAAGTGTCTGTCCTAGGTTGGTCACCTCCCTTGAGCATCAGACTACATGTATCTGTCTCTCTGAGCTGTGCCACAGCCCTGTGGGTTGATCTCTTACACATTTGCTAGCCATCCAGTTTGCTCTCTGTTGAGTGATAAAACATCTGACCAAAAGCTTCTTGAGCAGCCAAGGGTTTATTTGGCTTCCCCTTCTAGATCACAGTATATGATTGAAGAAAGCCAACACAAGAACTCAGGGCAGAAACAGAAGCAGAGATTGAGGAGGAATTTCACCCATGTGCTTCTGCATATTTGACTCATAGCTAGCACCACAGCTACAATCTAAACTGCACCTACTTTTGGAAGCCAAATTCTATCCATTTTTCGTTGACTCTATCAATTCTACAAAGATTAACTGGGTGTTTGTGCCATGCTGGGCCTGAAAGTCAGATGGCTTACTGGAGCACAGCTATACCAATAGCTGCTCTGAAGAATTAGGCTGTACAGAAGGAAGAGCCCAAATACAGGTGTGGGGTGAAAAGCCCTGTAGTTTCAGGGTCTTGTTGCTTCCTATGACTCTCCTGGGGTTTGGATTTGTGTCCCACAAGTGCTGGAAGGAAAGAGCTAAGGAAAAAATGTTTCCTCTTCTCCTCTTTCTCCCTGTTTTCTTTTCCTGGCTATCAAATCCAGGGTCTCATGCTTGGTACCAACTACTACTGAGCCATATGTTTACCCTAAAAAAGCTATGTTAACGAGGCTCCACAAGACATGGGTACATAGATTTATATTCATATCAGTGTGTAACCAAGGGTGGCAGAGAGAAGTGTTAATGTTAAATCACTGAATACCCCAATGGCCATATCCCTGGAGTGTTCCCAAGACTCTCTGGGAATGGCGTTTATTTATCTATTTATTACATGCAAAGATTGTCACAAAGGATTCAGCAACAATGACCAACCAGAATAAGGGGGTTGTAGACAGAATAGAATGTGCTCAAGACTTGGAGGTAGAGCTCATGTTTAGAATTCACTTGACCCCTAGCAATGCACATTCCCCACATGCATACATGTGTAAATGAAAGTAGCCACAGTGGGACAGCAGGACCGTGGGCTTACATATACACTGAAGTAAATGGGCCATAGACTAGAAATGATCCAGAAACAATTTGCATAAAGGTGAAGTGATGCGTGCACAAGTAGAGTCTAACAAACCAGTGAGGTGAGACCTGCTAACGTGAACTAATCCCTTAGCCTCACGTAATGGGAATGCCTTGGAGACTCTGGTTACATGTGATAATGACCGATTGATTGGGGTTAGTAAGAGTTTACCACTTGGAGAACTTGCAAAAAACCATCAGACTACAGTTATAATATTGTGAGGTCTCATCAGATTGCTTTTGTGAAGTTGAGCAGTGTCCAGGCTTGGCCTCGATAGAACAGAGATTCTGTGTGGAAGAAAGAAAATGAAAAGTTTGGTTACTGTTACCTGTTTTCTTTTTTCTTTCAAAGAGGAGGCTTTCATACATGTACTAAGACATTATAAATATTTGCACAGTCTTTGTGCCATAAAGTGACAGAGAGCAAGATGTACATTAACACAATTTTAAAATGCTGAGAGTGGTCTGCAGGGGTCCAAGCAAGCTAAAATTTAAGCTGCTGGGAAACCTCACTTGCCTTCCAGCTGAGTGTGATTTCTGCCTCACAGCCTTACTGCCTTCTGAACAATTGCCCCACAGACAGAGCCTGGGCCCAGAGAACATGGCAGGTGGGAGAGCAGAGGGAGGCCTGAGTCTAACCAACTCATCAATTAAACTTGGCACCGCCATTTGGCCCCACCTTTGTCTCCAGTGTAACTTCATGACATTTACTTTATAACGTGTGTGCTTTAGGCAAGAGGTACAAAAACAAACGAATAAGAATTCTAACTTGAGGGAGGTGGGCGTTCAAATTCTCTCCTCTTCCTTATCAGTTAGTGTTTGCCTTGTATGCACACAGTACATGCAGATCACCCATCGGTGGCTTAACAGGCAATTTGGCTTCTGTTATGTTCATTCAAATGTTCCAATTAGTTTGGTACTTTCATAATTATGTATAATTCAGTTTGCATTTATGCATGAAGTGTTTATTTCCATAATTGTACAAGCACTTAAATTAATTACACTATCACCTCTTGATTCTATGGGCCAACTGTTGAGTCTTTCTGTTACTATTTTAGAGTCATGCCTTTTTACTTTGGAATTTTCCCCCTGACTTTGATGTGTTGTTTCTTCTCTGTATTTGGCCTTCTCTGTGGAATGGTCTCAGAATCATCTTGTAGTTTTCTTTTATGACTGAAACTTTGCATTTTAACTGTTATCTGGAGATAGTTTCTTCCTTGTGAAATATCAGTTTTAATAACAAGAAAATAAAAATGCCATAAATCTGCACTAACCACATAAAGCTGAGGTCTCTGAGAGACTGATTAACATGGAGACTACACAGTTTTTCAATAATTAGAGATGTGCTTGCATAGAGCCACGACTGCTCTGGCCTTGAAGCCATGTCCCAGGGCAGCCAGCAATTATTACAGCCTGGAGTACATTTCTTATATTCTATGCCTCTAGCTATTGAAGCTGTTCTAAGGTAAAGCACTCTTAATTTCACAACAAGTTAACATCAACCTCAATGAGCAACACTTAGCAGTAATACCTTTGCTACTTGATTGGAAGAGACCCTTTGGAGAGAAGGCAATTAGAAATTCCTAATTTGTTGCTCATTCACTGATAAAAGGTTAAGAACATTCTGGTCTCTGATTACATGAACCAAGCAAAAGGCAGATCCAGTCTCCCATAGAGCCCTAGCTAACCATTTGCTTGCCAACAAATGCCTCTGACAGTTTCTTCTGAGAAAGTGGGTGCTTTAATTGTGGGCTTGGGCATTTGTTTATATTTATATTCTCAGTGAGTTACAGTAGTAAATATGTCATGAAAAAATGGAAAAGATTGTAGTTTTTTTTTTTTTTTAGTGCACTTTGTAGTGCCGTATGAGCCAAAAATGAATGCTGAATACTATGATGAGCTTATGAAAAAAATTATATGTTAGTTCATCACCAATAGCAACAGGATTCTTTTTTCAGATGTCTGATTGTCAAATGGCCTTGGGATAAAAATGTAGTTTATGCAAAATGGGATGTTCATTCACAGTGGTCATATTTGTAATATTTAATTACTTTATATCAATTGACTGCTAATAAAATCTGACTCAATGGTGAAATTTACAGACACATAAAGCTTCTGCTTGTACACAGGCAACTCTATAGTGTAAATGACAAGAGAATAGACTCAACATTTGGTTATTTGCCTCTGTTTTCTATGCTACACCCTCTATTACTTAGCCTCACCAACAAGAAAATCAATTCCAGAAGAAAGTTTTCTTTGAACTGAACTAGGCTAGAGGACTGGTCTTCTCTTTATAAAGAGACAGAAAGGCTAAAGGAAGCTTGAGTTCAAAGGAGAAGATGACTGGTGGGGGGGGGCGAACCAAGCGCTTCCAACTCAGTTCTGATGGGAAAGAATTGTGACTTGGTATGAAGTTGAGCAAGTCGTATCAACTGGTAGAGACAATCCGTTAAGCTTGCTCTACTATCTGCATTTAAAATGAACCGAGGAATATCACTTTTTTCTCTATTTGAAAAATTAAAACCATATACTTCAAATTGCATTCAATACATTGGCTGTAAATATAATTAAAACTATTAAATTGAAACATTAGTATGCAAAGTCATGGTTTTATTGTAGCATTTTATGCATGCATGCCATTATCCAGCTCCTTCACTCTCTGCCCTTATTCTTCCCCCAGTGGTTGGTTCCCTTCCTTTTCCCACATACCCCATTTCTGCCTTTATGTCACATGAATTCTTATAATCTATCTTCCTATCCCTTGACTTTAGCAGACATGTTGGTGCTTGATGTCATAGGCCCAAATACCAAATCAATTCAAGAAAATTTCTGACTCTGTGTCCTATCCTAAAATTTGAATTCACTTTCCCACATATTTGCAAGATAATTATGATAATTTATATTTAAATTTATATGCTATACAGCTATATATCTACTGAGACTAATTACTAATTTTGATACATATTTCTACATACATAGAATCTATACAGTTCCTCTTTATATGTGCTAAGCTGGTGACTACATGCTCTGTCAGGCCACCCGGGTGCTCATTCCAACACCATATGACCCTTGGTGTTACATAAGTTATGTGACATCTACACCTCAATTTCTACGTTTCCAAAGTGGGAATAACTTTCCTTGTTTCTTTATCTTCCCAAAACTTCTAACAGTAAAGTGAACAATAAATGAACACAGAATTATGAAAATATAACAAGCTGTTATTGTCTCCATACAGAAATGTTTTGCAATAAATAAAAATCAGCATGCCAGTATGAGACGGGTGAGGTGGACATGGAAGAAAGGAACGGAGTTGATTGCAGATGCACTGACTACAGAGCACTAGCAACAATTGTGTGGCTTCAAGTTCCCACCTGTCCCAAGTTTGTCTTGGAACAAAGCAGCTTTCCAATGTTTGAAGTGGTTTGGAGTCTCAGGGTCATGGCTCTTATTCACAAGCTAGCCTATGATAGCTGATGCTTAAGTTAAAATAACTTAAAATACTTGTTACTTTAAGTACATAACTGGTCTTCAAGGATAACTGGTAGTGGTCACAGATAGGCTATACTGCCCCACATAAACTTTGAACTTGACATGTTCAGCAAAAGTGGTCCAGTAAAGCATAATTTACCACCTGCTGAAAGATAAATAAAATTCATTTAGCCCGTTAAGTTTTGTTCTGGAGAGCAGAGCTCTGCCATCACAGGTCACCACAGGCTAAGTAAAATCTAAACTCTATTTTAAACATTAAACTCCACAAATGAATCTCACTTTAAATGTTTAAAAAACAGCTATTAACCAATTAAGAGATTTGTATTTGTTGTTCATTAGTCATAAAAATAATCCTAAGGAGGGAAATGTCACTATAAGTTAGTGCATTGCAAACACCCCTTTAGGCTCTTGCTTACTGTCAGAGGAGACCAGCGATTACAATAAAATAATGGAACATAGATAGGCAATACAGTTTCCCTTGATTTTCTGCAGTTTTATTCGGGATACTAATAATTGAAAGAGGATGAGACTGAACTCCTTAATTCTTTTAGTTCTTGACTTTTGTGTCTTACTAAATGATACTGACAAAACTAGTTTAACTAGTCAACATCATTTCAGTTCTATTACACTGTGGACCTGATGTCTCCCAGAGGCTGACATGTTAAAGGCTTGATTCTCATGTTGGCTCTAGTGGCGAGTATGAAACTTTTAGAAGGAAAATATCTTTTTAAATGAAGGCAAAATGATATCAATTTCAAATAATGAAAATTTGAGAGCTTTAGTTAACACAAGACTTCAATTATAGCACACGGTAAAGTTCATTCCAGACACATGATATTTCATGAAAACATGGATCTACATGAAAGAAGTTCTAGATGATACTGAAAATTGGAAACACAAAGGTAAATTAGAATTTTTTATTTGCATAGTAATTTTTAAAAAATCAATCAACTGTTAGATAAGTAATTATGTGATGAAGTTTCAAACAAGGACACCAATGATGGAACTAGGCAAATCAAAGTGTAGGTGAGAAGTTTAAATCAAGGTGACATATCCCTCAAGGCTGGATAGACTGGACTCAATTGAGTTATGGCTGCATTGTGATCAGTGTAAGCATGAAGACCTGAGTTTGATTCCTAGACACGGTAGTAAGCACTTGCAATTCTAACACTGGGGAGCTACAATAGGCAGATCCCTGATGCTCTCTGTCCAGCCAGCTTCATCTAGTTGAGGAGCTCCAGCTGGCAGAGAGACCCTGTCTCAAAAACTAGAATAGATGGCACTGAAGAAATGACAGCAGTTTATGTATGTGCTGGCCTCCACAGGCACCCAACAGAGACATGTGAAACACACATACTAAACAAAGGAGACACTTAGAAATACAAAAACAAGCCATGAGAAGTGAGAACATACTGTGTGCTGTAGGTTCAAAGTGGACTTTGTGTCTGGGTGTGGTGGCATATACCTTTAATGGTAGTACTTGGGAGGCAGAAGCAAGCAGATCTCTGAGATGCAAGGTCAGTCTGGTCAACATGTAAGTTTCAGGCCGGCCAGAGATACATAGTTAAGACTGTCTCAAACAGATGTAAATTAAAACTGTAATAAAATATGGCTCCCAACTCAATAAAATAAATAAAAAGTTTATAAAGCAAATGACAAAAATATTCATGATGATGTCATGCCACTGGAATGCTATGCATTGACAGCTGGAAAGTGAAATCATTCAACCACTTTGGAAAAACCTTAGTGCTATTTGAGATGAAACTAATGACCTCGCTCACAACTTACAACTCTAATTGACAGCATTTACTACAGACAAATGAAGATGTGTTCATGAGACTTTGTGCATACTCTTTGTGGTAATGTTTATATGCATTCCAAACCAGAAACAATTCAAATATCCATCAATTTAGGAATAGGTAAGTAATGGGCTATTCATAAGATATATAAATTGGCAATAAAAAGAAATGAACTACTGAGCACATTCAATAACATCGATGAATTTTAAAACAATATTGAACAAGAGAAGCCAGAGTAAATGAGGGCTTAGCTATATGACTCCATTATGAGGTGTTAAGATGGTACAACAATTTTGTGGTGTTAGAGTTCATCACAAGTGGCTTCCTTTGGATAGAAATTAAGTGCTTATGAACATAAGGGGAATTTCTGACAAAATAGAAAATTTGAAACTGACATTAAAGGTATGATTTGCACAGTGTGACTGTGACAGTCACGGAAGAATGTTTGTATATGTTTATTTTACTATATGCAAATTTACTTCAACAAAATTAAAGAAGCAAATATTAAGCTGGCATTCATGTAAGGATTCCTGGTACACCATGTGGTGAACTCAACATGGCACTGGGTGAAATAAGAATTCCTGGGATGTAGTGGCCACGAGGTGAATCCAACAGGGCATTGGTGTATGGAGGGCACACCCCTAGGCATGGCTACATAAATCCATGCCCACTCTTTCTCTTAAAAGGAGACGCCATGTTGCGGTCTGTCTCTTTTCTCTTCTGCTTCTCTGTTCCTGTACTTGCCTGGCAACTCTACTGAGTAAACTCTTGTGTGGCCCTGGTAGTGTGTGTGTGTGTGTGTGTGTGTGTGTGTGTGTGTGTGTGTGTGTGTGCCTGATCTCATGCAGGAAACCAACAATTCCAGTTAACCAACATGAATTTTTAACTTAATGTGTTTTAATATAAATTTTGTTTTATATTATGTATTTTTTATATTAGCAAATTAAAAAGTTTTTGAAGACAAATTATGCACCAACTTTTACTATGATTATAATGTCAAAGTTTTGTGTCTCTGTCTTGACCCCAAGCTCATTTTCAGCCTCTGTTAGTCCTTGGCTAGGAAACCCTGGGATGATGATAGGCTGGATGGGGTAAAGGTGCTTGCTGCAAAGCCTAGTGACATGAGTTTGATCACCAGAACCCATAATTTCTGCATCTTGTCTGACCATACATGCACATGGCATGCTTGCGCACCCCCCCCCAATAAACTTTAAAACAAAATAAAAAGCAAATACGGTTATCTCTCTCCTACATCCACAGTTGCCCCTGCCTAGTCCTTGATGCAACGAAGCCAAAACCCTTCTGTAACTACAGAGGCACCTTTGCCCACTAACTCACAGCCCCAGCAGCCCCCAGTTTCTGCTCTTCAAACATACAGAACTTGTTCTCCAGCCTAAAAGGGACTTCTGAGGTCAATCAGATGCCTGATGCTATTTTAACTTTCTATTTGCTTATACTATTTGCAGATTGAAAACATATAACTTAAAAATATCAAATTTAATTTTAGTTTAAACAAATTGTTGAGAGAATATGTATTTTTTGATACTGGTGTTTGCCTAGTGCCTATCTATAATGAATATGTCTTATCAAGTAGATTGATAAGTAGTGTTGCAGCATGGACTGAAGGCTGTGTGGACTATGTGAGAATCTACAGCACCTGAATTCACCACAATGCTTGATCTGTCTGCTTGTTTAATGATTTGGTCATTGTTATAGTTAAACTTGTGATGAGCAATGTAGGAAAAGAAGCATTATGTTCTGGTTCCCAGTTTAGAGTGTTCTGGTCTGATCTGTTGACCCCATCACTCTGTGCCTGTGACAAAGCAACAAACCATGGTGGGAATAGATGGCAGGGCTTGGAAATAAAGGAACAAAAAATGGGAAGACCAAAGTCTAATGATCCCCTCTGGAGGACCACCTCCAGCGATCTACTTCCTTCCTATCTGCACCTCAAAGGTTTCCATCTTCCCATGGAGCCACCTTGTGGGTCAAATCTTTAGCATATACACCTTTGGGGAACATGAAAAATGTAACCTATAACTGTCATCATTTTGGAATGCTTTATTAGAGTTTGTGTAAGCAATCAATATAGCTGCATGTTTATATAAACTCTCATGGGGATACTTTTATTGTGTATAAATGTAGGTGCCTCTGTTCAGAAAAACTTTCTAGACAATTGGAACAATCTGAAAGTAACTCACATTTATTTCTGAGACTGACCAAGCACATCTTGTTTAAGATGAGCCACATTTCAGGTGTACAAATTTTAGAACCTGTGACTGGCTCAAGTCACAAATTATTTGAATATTAAAATGAGCTTAAATTTTTGATTTTTTTAGTTACTTTTCTCTATTTGTCTCTTGGTGAAATGATTATTGTAAGTGAAAGAAAAATATTCTAGGGCATAGTGCATTCTTCTTTACCCTCAGCTGTTCAGGATAGCAGGAGAGTGCCAGTAAATACATCCACACTGGCCTTTCCCTCTGCTGCGCAATGGCACACTGGACTCCCCTGAGAAGCTTACAGTGCAGTGTTGAGGCAGCCCCCCCACACTCCTACTCAAGGGATGATGGTGGAATTGGTAAGAGGAGGAACAGCATGGCCACTAGTTTTTTGAAAAGCTTCCTGAGTAACACAAGCATTCATAGAAGCTAGGAATTTCCTCCGTGTTGGAATCTTGGGATTGCCTGAAGTGTGTGGATGGGCAGTAATTCCAGATACTGCAGTAATCTGGAATTCTGTGGGGAAAGTACAGCTAAGAAAAACCAGAGACCATTATGGAATTTAGGTAAAAAATGATTCTAGAATATTACGTGCCTTACAGATTATGAGGAAGGCTTGAATATAGAACTGTGAGTTGAATTTCAGAAACAACGTTGAGTGGGTCATATATCAGAATTGTATTTTGAAGGAATCCAAAGAAGTAGGAAGTTATCGAGGAGGCAGCTGGCTCCCAGAGCATACCACCCCACTAAGGAAGAGGAAGGCAGCACCCTCCCATTGGATGTGGTTAGAAAACCATGGCAGAACATCTATGCCCTTTAAAATCAGACTTTCAAAATGCACAGCCTTTCCCTGAGGCAAAGTTTCTGGACAGAATGGGCATTCTGAATTTAGAAAATGGCATGCACAGAGGTGGCACATGCAAGAGAGGACAGCTGACATCTGTGTGTGGACCTTCAAGAAACTTATGATAATAATTACAGTAGAGGATGGAAGGATGAAATGGTAATAAGTGAGAAAAGAATGAATCGATAAGGAAGGCAATGTACAATTCTGTTAGATATGTGAATTTAAGACTTTGAGCTATTGAGGGTTCTAAAATCTGGCATAGTGATGAAGTCAGGATCATTGTCTCTGAAAACAAACTCAGCAGCACCCACTAGCCATGTGTGTCAGCCATGTTCCTTAGCCGTTTGTTCCCTGTGTTCCATCAGTGATGTGCTGGAAAGTAATAGTACCTATTTCATAGAGTAGCTGTGATGATTAAATAGTTATGATGTAAATGCATTCTCTGGGAACCTACCCATCATGCCTCCAGAGGAGCAATCAGGCCAGCCAGCAAAGCAGGCAGGCATACTTCAGATCTTCACTGTCTTCTTTTCCAAAGCTGATACTCCAACCTCATGCCCAGCTCCATAAGCAGACTACCTGCTGTGGCTTCTCCTCACGCTCTGCCTCAGTTCCCAGGGGAATAAGCAGATCCTGGTGAAACACTGCTTTGCTCACTCCTGTGAGCCTTCTCAACACCTTCTCTGGCACATTCCAGTTCCTAAATGTCAGGTACCAACAACGGGCCAGGAAACCCTAGTGGTCATAGTTGGCAGGATCTCTGGGACATTACTTGGAAACAGAACACTTCCTAAGAACTAGAGAGGGCAGCAGAAGTCAAGAACAAAATGCCCACCCATCAAAGACAAACCAGATACCAGCACCTGGAATTACAACTGTCCTAAACCCAGAGGCCTGATTGGCAGCATAAAAACACAATCAATAACAGCCAGGAAAGTATACCTCCTACTTCAGCAGGGTTGGCAATTGAAACATAGCTGAAGCACAAGACAATGGCTTTAAATGGTTTTTATAGATTTGATAGATGTTCTTAGAGAAAATTAATAAATCCACTAAAGAAATCTATGAAAACAGAAACTATCGCGGTAAAAACCTGCCATGAGATATGTTTTAGATGGGGTTTATTTTGTGAAATCACTTACAAAACACAGATGATTTTAAGAGAAAAATGAAGGGATAAGGTTGCAGTGCGCCGGAGCATTTCTAAGGAAAACTCCTCATCCCCACGTCACACGTCCGAACTCCAGAACTCCCGTGCTGCTGGCCCGAACTGCATGCCCCGGAAGCTGCTTCATCCATCCGAAAACCTGAGTAACTGGTCGGGAACTCTCGCGAGAGAATGCCGGCTTCCTGTCCTGGTCCTCTCCCTCGGAGGTCTACTTCCGGAATCCTTTCCAGTTAACCACACCCTGCTCGTCTCCAGTCCTCTGACGCGATCGTTTACATGTGTAGTTCCTGATTTCCCACTACAAGAAACAGTGGAAGGAAATGAATAAATCAGTTCAAGACCTGGCATGAAAAAAATCAATAAAGAAAACTCAAACTGAAGGAAAACTGAAATTTAAAAATTTAGGAATTCAATCAGGAACCACAGAGGCAAGCTTCACCATAGAATACAAGAGAGAATCTCAGGCATTGAAGACAAGATAGAAGAAATGAATACCTCAGTCAAAAAAAATGTGAAATCTAAAAAGAAACTTAAGACAAAAAATATTCAGGAAATCTGGGACATTAGGAAAAGAGAAAAGCTGTGAATAACATAAGCAGAGGAAGAAGAAGAAATCCAGATAAAGGGCACAGCATATATATATATATGTATATATATATTATAAAAGAAAATGTCTCTAACATAAAAAGGGGTACCTATCAAAGTACAAAAAGTATTCAGAATACTAATAGACTGAATCAGAAAAGAAAGTCTGCTAAGCACATTATAATAAACACATTAAATGTACAGAATAAAAAGAACATTAAAAACTGCAAGGGAAGAAGACATAAAGGTAGATCTACAAGAAAAATCTGAGTTCTCAATAGAGACTCTAAAAGCCAGAAGGACCTGGACAGATAGAAAAACTAAACAAACAAACAAAAAACCTAAAGACCACAAATATCAGCTAAGATTACTGTACTCAGTAAAACTTTTAACTCAATAGATGAAGAAAGACATGCAATGAAAAAAATCAAATTTAAGAAGTATCTATATATAAATCTAGACCTGTAAAAAGCTCTAGAAGAAAAACTTCAACCTGAAATAGTTAACCACACCCAAGAACACACTAGGAGTAGACAATCCCAGACCAGTACATCAAAAGGGGGCAGGGAGCTACAGAAACAAAACAACAGGAATCAACAAACACTACTTAGTTACAGCTTTCAACATCAATGTCTCATTCCCAATAAAAGACACAGACTAACAGAAACACACAGCAGGACATCATCTCAGGTCAAAGGGATGGAAAGAGATATTCCAAGTGTATAGACTTCAATCTAAAACTAATCAGAAGAGATAGGGAAGGACACTACATACTCATCAAAAAAAAAAAAAAATTCACCAGTGCATGTTGCAATTTGTAACATCTGCACAAGGGTACCCAAGTTCCTAAGAGAAACACCACTACAGCCTAAGTCACATACTGACCCCTACATGGATAGTGACTTCAATAGACCACTTCACCAATGGACAGGACTTCCAGACAAAGACTAAACAGAGAAATGCTGGAGCTAAATGGTGTTAGGTCCAAATAGACCTAATAGATATTTACAGAACATTTTTCTCAAACACAAAAATATATATTTTCTTCTCAGCAGTTCAGGAAACTTTCTCCAGAACCAGCCAAATACTCATACACAAAGAAAGTCTCAACAGATACAGGAAGACTAAAATAGCATCTTGCATCCTATTTGACTACCAGATTAAATATGGGGATCATCAGCAACAGAAAATTTACCAATTCATGAAAATGGTGTAATTTGATAGTGAATGAAAAAGGCTCAAGACTGAAGTTAAAAAAAATAAATAACTGGAATTGAATGAAAAATCAACTCAATAACATACTCAAACGTAAGAGACATAATGAAGATAGCTCTAAGAAGCAAGTTCATAGCAGTAAATGACTGCATTAAAAATGGTAAAATACTCCACTGGTAACATAGCAGCACAACTGAAGGCTGTTAAGAAGCTTTCTTTTTCACACCTGAAAAAAGAAATCACACCCCAAAAGAGTAGGTGACAAGAAATAATCAAACTTAATGCTGAAAATAAATAAAGTACAAACAAACCACAAACAGAAACAATACGAAGAAACAAAAAGTTGGTTCTTTGAGAAAATCATTAAGATTACAAAATTCTTATCCAAATAAACTAAAACATGGTAAGAAGATCCAAATTAACAAAATTAGAGATGAAAAGGGAGGGGCATACAGCCCCCACCAAGAAAATCCAGAGAATAATTAGGACACAGTTTAAAAGCTCTATTCCACCAAACTGGAAATCTAAAAGAAATGGGTAATTTTGTCAATACATAGCACTTACTCCAGATCAGATAAGCAATTTAAAGAAACTCAAAGCCTCTAGTTGAAACAAGAAGTAAAAAAGAAAAGAAAGAACAAGACTGACTGCTCCTAGGTGTGGTGGAAGAGGAAGTTTATTGTAGATAAAAGGAGAACATAGCCAGAGGCAGGAACATCTCTGGGAGAGTGCGGAGTGGAGTGGCCAAGCTTAGTTAGGCCCTGTGGGAGAGGGAGAAAGGAAAAGGAGAGAGGGAAGCTAGGCACTGCAGCCAGGAGGCCAAGGGTACAGAAAGGTATGGGTAACCAAAATGTCAGAGTTATATAGGGAAGAGCCTATGGGGAAAGGTTAGTCCAGCCGCTGGGCTGGAGAGTTCTGGTAAAAGGCTGGGTATGTGAGCTACCCCTGTAACAGGGAGAGAGTGAAGGATGCTGGGAGAACCTGGGGGCCAGATCCAGTTAAATAGGCCCCTCAGCCTTTCAACCCCAGTTTAAAACTTTACACCAGTGAAATAAAAGTGGCCATTAAAAGTCTCTCAAGCAATAAAAGCACAGGGACAGATAAAATGGTCTTAGCACAGGATTATGTAAGAATTCCAAAGAAGAGCCCTCAAATTATTTCACAAAATAGAAGTAGGATGAACATTGTTCAACTTATTTTATGAAGCAATAGTTACCATGGTTAGTAATCTGTTCTAGCCCCTGAGGCCACACCCTGCCCTAAGTTCTGACAAGCAGCTCCATCTAAGAATTTCCACCAACCACCACTCTCTTGCTTCTTCCCTCCCAGGAGCACTCTCTATCTGTGTATCCCTCTTTCTCTTTCTCTCTCCCCCTTTCTCTCTCTCTTCCCCCCGTTATAATAATAAAGTCCTTCTACGTAGAAACAGCCTAAATGTCTCCTGCCCATCGCTGCCTCTTGCTATGCCTCTCATCCATTGTCCTCCATCCATGGGGCATGAGACCTCTCTGTCCATAGACATCTGACAGCTAACTGGATAAATGTGTTTTCATATCATGCCAGATCAAGCATAATCTCAACAATCCCAATACCCAAACCACATAAAGACCCAACAAAGAAAGAGAATTACTGATCAATTTTTCTTAGGAACATAAATGAAAATTTTCTTAATAAAATACTTGCAAACTGAATCCAAGAATACATCAAAGTGTTCATCTAACATGATCAAGTTGGCATCACACCAGAGATGCAGGAATGGTTCAAGATACATAAATCAATTAATATAATCCATCATATAAACAAATTGAAAGACACAAACCACATTAGATGCAGAAAAGACCACTTATAAAATCCAAGACCCCTTCATGATAAAAGTCCTGGAGACATTAGGGACACAAGAGCATCTCTACATAATAAAGGCAATTTACAGTAAGTTCATAACCAACAAAACTGAAACTCAAAGCAATTTCCACTAAAATCAGGAACAAGACAAGACTGTCCACTCTCTATTCAATATAGTACTTTAACTTCTAGCTAGAGCAGTAAGACAACTGAAGGAGTTCAAGGGTACAAACTTGAAATGGAGAAGTGAAAGTATCTTTATTTGCAGATGATATGTTAGTATACATAATGATTCTAAAATCTATCAGGTAACTCCTACAGTTGATAAACACTTTCAACAAAGTAATAGAATACAAAATTAACAAACAAAAATCAGTAGCCCTCCTATATTAAAATGACAAAGGGACTGAGGAAGACATCATGGAAACAAGACCCTTCACAATAACCTCAAAATTAGAAAATATCTTGGGGTAATTGTAACCAAGCAAGTAAAAGATGTCTATGATAAAACAAACAAACATACAAAAACTTTAAGACATTGAAGACTATTTCAAAAGATGGAAAGTTCTCCTGTACTCATGGTTCTGTAAAATTAAAATCATCAAAATAGCCATTCCACCAAAAGAAATATATAGATTCAGGGCAATCCCCATTAAAAATCCAAATCACAGATTTTAGTAGAGTAATTTTCAGTGTTATAGGGAAACACAAAGCCTCAGGATAGCTAAAACAATCCAGAACAATAAAAAAAAATTGCTATAGATATCACCATCCTTGACCTCAAATTGTACTACAGAGATATAGCAGTAAAAATACCATGGTATTGACACTCAACCAGACACATTGATCAATAAAATCAAGTTGAAGATCCAGTCATAAATTCTCATATCTATGGGCACCCGATTTTTTTATATATATGTAAAAACAATCTAGAATGCACAAAGGAAAAAAAGACAGCATCTTCAACAAATGGTGCTGGTCTAAATGCATGTCAGCAGATAGAAGACTGCAAATTTTTCCATACCCTGCTAAAACTCATCTCCAACTGAATCAAAGACCTCAACATAAAACTAGATACATTAAAACTTATAGAACAGAAAGTGGGGATAATTCTGAACTCATTTGCCTAAGAAAAGACTTTCTAAACAGAACACCATTAATATAGGCACTAAGATTAACAATTAATAAATGGGACCTCATGAAACCTAGAAGCTTCCGTACAGCAAAGGACACTGTCGCTTAGGCAAAGTGGCAGGAAAAAGATTTTTTTACCAACTATATATTCAATAGAGGGATAATATTACATATATAAGGAACTAAGAAAAAGTAGATGATGAGAAAAAATAACTCAATTAAGAATGATATACAGATATTAACAGAGTATTCTCAAAGAGAAAACTCAAATGGCTGAGAAACACTTAAAGAAATGTACAACATTGTTAGCCATCAGGGAAATGCAAATCAAAATAACTCTCAGATTCCATCTTATACCTATCAGAATGGTTAAGATCAGGAACATAAGTGAGAATATGGATTTAAGAGAACATTTATTTATCCATTACTGATAAGTGTACAAACTTGTACAACTACTATGAAAATCAGCATGGCAGTTCATCTGGAGGATGGGCACTGATCTACCTCAAGACCCAGCCTTACTGCTCCTGGGCAAAGGATGCTCCATCCTACCACAGAGACATTTGCTCAACCATGTTCTTTATGACTTTATTCATAATAGGCAGAACCTGGAAACAACCTAGGTGACTCTCAGCAGAAGAATGGATAAAGAAAATGCAGTACATTTACACAATGCAGTATTTCTCAGCCATCAAAATATAAAATATAATTATGAAATTTGCAACAAATGGATGGAGCTAGGAAAACATCATCTAGGAAGATAGATGTGCTCTGTATTTGCTTATATGTAGATATTAGCCATTAAGTCAATGGTAACCAAGCTACAATCCATAGACCCAGATGTTAGGTATAGAACAGGGGGCTGGGAGCAGGGGTAGGTGGATTTTCCTAGAAAGGGGAAATAGAATAGGTTCTTATGGAAGGACAGAGGTGGGGAGACTGGAAAGTGAGATTCAAACAGAGAGGGAGAGGAAAAAGGAGAACAAGGGAGGAAATACGGGGAGAAACAGCTGAAATATTAAGGGCAATTTGAATGGTGGTATTGAAAGTTAACACAGTAGAAGCGCTCTCTCTCTCTCTCTCTCTCTCTCTCTCTCTCTCTCTCTCTCTCTCTCTCACACACACACACACACACACAGCTATCTAAGTAAAATCATCAGACAGCAGGGAGAGACAGATTCCCAACTTGATCCCCTGTAGTGGGATTACACTGGTAATATTGTAAATATTTATCCTGCCTATGGGATTAATAAAAAGCTGATTGGCCAAAGGCAAACAGAAAGTGTGAGTGGGGCTACAAGGCTAAGAAAACTCTGAGTACAGGAAGAATAGAGACAGATGCCAGGCAGAGCCACCAGAGAGAGCCACCACAGACATGACAAAGAGACTCAGCAGACGAAGAGGAAAGAAGCTGAAATGCTGCTCTGAGAAAAGATACTGAGCCGCACAGCTGAACAAAATGGGTTAGATTGAGAGCAAGTGCTAGCAAATTATAAGCCTGGGCCTTAGATCAATCACCATAAAAGTAGTAATATAAACCTGTGTGTAATTATTTGAGGCAAAGTGGGACCAAAAGTGAGACTAAACCTGTGATCTAGCCCAAAAACTCTGGGCCAGGACCTTTTACAACATACCCCTTCTCATCAAATATAATTTTCTGTATCAGAACTTGGTTGCATCTAATTGAGTTGCTGGCTAATGGGTACCCATGGGAACACCCAAACAGCTCAGGCTGTTTCCAAGGCTATAGGTTGCTCTCCATAAACTGACAGCCAGGCCCCACTAATGAAGACAACATCTCCACAGCACATTGAACACAGAGAAGTCAAGTTGATGACTACCTAGACCCTTTACTGCTAGTGTTTTTGGTAATGGATGGTACTCTGCACATTAGCAAAGGAGAAATGTAATCAACCCAGCTACAGATTTACAGTGGTATTCTGCCTATAAGACTTGCCAAGCCAATAGTAGCACAAAGTTTATGGGAGCAACCAACCAATATCTGATTTGACTTCTGGCTCACCCCATGAGATGAAATTCATACCTGATACTTGAGTGACCAAGAACTACAAAACCCAGGGACCCAGGGAAAACTAAATACTACTGTTTTACTAAAGGAACATAGCAATAAAATGACTCCTAATGACATTCCGATATATTTATAAATCAGTGCCTTGCTTTGCCATCATCAGGGAAACTTCCTCTTGATGGAAACAAATGCAAAGACCTGCAGAGGCAACATGCAGAGGGTGAAAGACCTTGGAACAGCCCTAAACTAGATGCCTCCATCAAACCCCCTCCCCAGAGCTCGAGGAAGGAGCCCCTGGAAGAGAAGACAGGAAAACTATAAAAGCCAGAGGGGATGGAGAAGGCCAAGGGAAGAAGGCCTTCTAAACACAACAGGACCAATGCACATACAAATGCACAGGAACTGAGGCGGGATCTATATGAGCCTGCACCACATGGAGTCCTAGAGTTGAAAGAAGAAGTGGACACGTGCCCATTCCCTAACTTAGAAGCTATCTCCAATTGATAACCACTTGCAAAAAAAAATTAGTTTTCTCTAGGGAGACTCCCTGGGGAAACAAAGTACTCTTAAGGGTCGGCTCCATGTACAGCAGCAGATGACCAACAGAAAACAAAGGCAATGGTATCTTTAAAGGCTTCTTGCCTCACAATGTCATTTCAGAGTTCTTTCTTTAAAATTCAATCTTTTAAACTTAAATTTAAATTATTTATTTATTTATTTGTTCTACAGGCCCTTTGAGTGTGTCTTATGGCTTCTGGTCTTGTGTTTATATGTAGTCCCGAGTGTGCAAATGAGTGTTTCTGTGCATCTACATCCATCTCTTGTGCTCTTTCTTGGGTACTTTCCCTTTTGTCTGTTCTGTCCTATTCCAATTTGTTTATTTTGTTTTATCTCATCATATTATATCACATTACATTATCATCCTTTAGATACTTTTTGTTTTCTTTTAAGAGAAAAGAGGTTGATTCAGATGGGAAAGGAAGTGGAAAAGGTCCGGGGGTTCATCAGGATACACTGTATGAAAAAAGTGTAAATGCTTTAGAGAGAGCATAGAAAAACACACACTTTGGAAATTTCAGTAGTTGTTATGTGGCTGCCATTATTGTTATATAAAGCAGTGCAGAATGAGAGATCACTCTGCATTTACTATGGGTCTCTGACCCCAAAAGGATGCAGTATGCAAGAGTCTCCCTACAAACACAAAAAGAATCTAAGTCCACATGTGGTTTAAAGGCTTGGATAAAGACTTGGCAGAGCAGCAGCAGAGGGCGTGGACAAGATGACAACCAGTGTAGAAATGGCTAGGGAGTGATGTTGAGAGGATTTGGTGACCAGAACAGTTTTTAAGGAAATAGGGTGGTTACCAGGCTATGAAGAAGATAGGGCATGTCATTGGAAGAACTGGCAGGAAGGGGTGAGTAGACAAGAAAGGACAGAATAGCTTCCATGTCTATGCTGGATGTCTGGGTGACACCCAGTTGGTCTCTGCTCAGGATGTAGATGACACTACAGGCTGACAGCTCAAGACACATCATACCAGGTCAGTGAGCCAGTGAGGTCTTGGGTACAGGTAATTTGCTCATAAAACATTCAAAGAATGTGTTTTTGGAAAGATTTACTTTTATTATTTTAATTATGTGTATATGTGTGGGATGTATGCACACAAATGCAAATGCCCACAGATGTGAAAGGTGTGAGATCTCTCTGGAGCTGGAGTTATGGGCAGTTGTAAACAACCTGATGAGGGTTCTGGGAATTGAATTCAGGTCCTCAGGAAGAACACTATGCTCTTAAACACTGAGCCTCTCAAAGAATGTGTTTTAAGAGTGTGGTAAGACAGTCTCTGGAGAGCCCCATCACAAGAGAACCTTCATCCAGCAACTGATGAAAGCAGAAGCAGAGATCCATAGCTAAACATTGGATTGAGCTCCTGGTCCAGCTGAAGAGAGGGAGGAGAGAGTATATGAGCAAAGGGATCAGGATCATGAGGAGGAGACCCACAAGGTAGGCTCACTCAAGCTATTGGGAGCTCACTGACTCAAATGACAGCTGAGGAACCTTCATGGAAAGAAATTAAGTCCTCAGAATGTAGATCACAGTTGAACGGCATGGATAGTTTGTGCAACATCTTGCAGTCAGACCAAAGTTTACTCCTGGTGCATGAACTGGCTTCTCAGAGCCCATTCCCTACATAGGAACACCTAACTTAGCCTTGATACTGAGAGGGAGGGACTTGGTCGTACCTCAACTGGATATGCTAGACCAAACTGACTCACCTTGGGAATCTGTGCCATTCCCTGGGAATGGATGGGGGATGGGGTGGGGGGAGGCTGAGGAAGGGCTGGGAGGAGGAACAGAGGTGAGTATGGGAAAAAACTTTTTAAATAAAAAAATAGCTGTGAAAAAATAAATATTAACTATGGAATTATGATTTTTTAAAGAGTGTGATAAGAACAAAGCTGGAGCAATTGGATTTGAAGAGCATGATAGAGTCCGGGCACTCCGCACATGCTGGAAGGTAAATCAGAACAGCCAACTATTGCTGTGGAATTCTATCACTTCCATGGCCCTGTCACACAGCCGAGGACTTGGTCTCTGTAATGCACAGGAGGTAATACTGTGCCTTCTTCATTAGTGTTTCTATAAGATTCAGCCAAGGTGAACTATTGAAAATCATCCTTTAAAATTAAGATTGACTAAGCAACAAACCAACAAAATTAACCGGATCTCATATTTAAGCCTAGAGAGTCATTTATTTCAAGCGATGAGGCGGGAATGGCCAGGGAGATGGAGGCATTAGCAAAGTGAAAAGGAAAAGAGACATTTGTGGCAGTGAGAGGCACACAGCTAGGAAGAAAAGTGGTCCCTAATCCTCCATAGGAAGAGCATCCCCATAGTTTGGCTCTCCTGGCAGGTGCATCTCCCGCCATCCAGCTGCTTTGGTCTCATAGTTCTGCAGATAGGTTCGCTGCAGCTACTTCCCTGTGAAAATATTTCCAAAGTCACTAATAAAAAGGTAACTCGCTCTGTGCGATGAGAGATGACAGGCGTTCCCTGGGATGAATGATGGGTAAAGAATTGTCATCTCTCTTCTCAAAACCAGGCTATTATCCACTCGTGGGGCTCGGCACCTGTGGCTTGTTAGCAATTACACAGTGGAAGTCTCTCCTCTGGAGCTGCCACCTGCCTTCAGCCTCGTTCTACGCGGTTTCAGGGCGCTCACATGCAGAAGCGGGAAGGTTCTTTTAAAGTCAGCTTATTTCCCTTACGCAATTTTCTCCTACTTTGTTTTTAAGCGTGATCTCATTAGTGTTTATCCAAATTTTAAGAAGCTACAGTAATTACACTTCTTTTAGTTATTATACAGCTTGGAGCAAATGATTCAATAGTGATTCCTATTGAAAATATTGCACAGATCCAAATAGTATCTATTTTTTTGCATAATATTTTTATTTATTATTTGGTGATTTTATATCATGCACTCCATCAAACTCAGTTATCAATCCTCTCAGTTTCATAACCACTCTTATGATCTCCCCATTTACACAAAAGGCCCATTCATGCTGCTCTTTACTTACTGGAGTATAATTAAACTCCTTGTGGCCAGCTCCTTAAAGAAAACGAGTTCTTCCTTATCCACACCCCTGTCAGAGGCCATCAGTGCAAGAGTGAAGCACTGTGTCATTTAGCTATGTTCGAGCCTTGAGTTCTTGGATACAATGACATTGTTTTTGTTTTGTTTTGTTTTGTTCTTTTGAATCCACTATTGAGTAGGTACATCCCCTGCTTATCTTTCTGGGTTTGTGATATATCGCTCAAGAGGATATTCTTCAGTCCCATCCTTTTGCCTGCAAAGTTTAGGATATCATTTTTTCTTACTGCTGAGTAATACTCTATTGTGTAGATGTACCACACTTTGTTAACCCATTCTTCAGTTGTGGGGCATCTAGGTTGTTTCCAGGTTCTTGCTATTACGAATAATGCTGCTATAAACATAGTTGAGCTAATGCTTTTGGGGTGCGAATATGCATCTTTAGGGTAAATGCCTAAGAGTGGTATTGCTGGATCCTTGGGGAGATTGATTCCCAATTTTCTGAGAAACTGCCATACTGTATTCCAGAGTGGCTGAACAAGTTTACACTCCCACCAACAATGGAGGAGTGTTCCCCTTGCTCCTAATCCTCTCCAGCATAGGCTTTCATCTGTGTTCTTAATCTTAGCCATTCTGACAGGTGTAAGGTGGTATCTAAAAGTTGTTTTGATTTGCATTTCTCTGATGGCTAAAGATGATGAGCACTTTTTCAAGTGCCTTTCAGCCATTTGTAATTCTGCTGAAAATTCCCTTTTTAGTTCTGAGCCCCATTTTTTAATTGGATTAATAAGGGTTTTGGGCTTTAGTTTCTTGAGTTCTCTATATATTTTAGCGATCAATCCTCTGTCACTTGTAGGGTTGATAAAAATCTTTGCCCATTCTGTAGGCTGTTGTTTTGTCTTATTGACTGTGTCCTTGGCCTTACAGAAGCTTCTCAGTTTCAGGAGGTCCCACTTATTGATTGTTGTTCTTAGTGTCTGTGCTACTGGTGTTATATTTAGGAAATGGTCACCTGTGTCAATGCATTGGAGGGTATTTCCCACTTTCTTTTTTATCAGGTTCAGTGTAGCTGGGTTTATGTTGAGGTCTTTGATCCACTTGGATTTGAGTTTTGTACAGGGTGAAAGATTTGGATCTATTTGCATTTTTCTACACACTATCATTCAATTATGCTGACACCATTTGGTGAAGATACTATCTTTTTTCCATCGAATATTTTGGGCCTCTTTGCCAAAAACCAGGTGTTCATAGGTTTTTGGGTTTATGCCTGGATCTTCAATTCGAATTCATTGATCCACGAGTCTGTATTTATGCCAGTACCAGGCTGTTTTTATTACTGTAGCTCTATAGTATAACTTGAAGTCAGGGATGGTGATGCCTCCTGAGGTTCTTCTGTTGAGCAAAATTGTTTTGGCAGTCCTGGCTTTCCTGTTATTCCAAATGAAATTGAGTATTGTTCTTTCAAGGTCTGTAAAAACTTGTGTTGGAATTTTGATGGGATTTGCACTGAATCTGTAGATTGCTTTTGGTAGAATTGCCATTTTCACTATGTTGATCCTACCACTCCAGGAACATGGGAGATCTTTCCATTTTCTAATATCTTCTTCAATTTCTTTCTTCAGTGATTTAAAATTTTTGTGAAACAGATCTGTTGCTTCTTTGGTTATAGTTACTCCAAGGTATTTAATGCTATTTGCAGCTATTATAAAGGTGATGTTTCCCTTATTTCTTTTTCAGCCCTTTTATCTTTAGTGTATAGAAGGGCTACTGATTTCTTTGAGTTAATCTTGTATCCTGCTACATTGCTGAATGTGTTTATCAGCTGTAGAAGTTCCCTGGTAGAATTTTGTGGGTAAGTAATGCATACTTCACTTCTTCTTTTCCAATTTGCATCCCCTTAATCTCTTTTGGTTCTCTTATTGCTTTAGCTAAAACTTTGAGAACTTTGTTGAATAGATTAGGAGATAAGGGACACCCTTGTCTAGTTCCTGATTTTAGTGGGATTGCTTTGAGTTTTTCTCCATTTAGTTTGATGTTGTCTGTCAGCTTTTTGTAAATCACCTTTATCATATTTAGGTATTTTCCTTGTATTCCTGATGTCTCCAGGACTTTTAAGATAAAGGAATGTTGGGATTTATCAAAGGCTTTTTCAGCATCTAAGGAGATGATCATGTGTTTTTTTTCCCCTCAATTTGTTTATATGACGTATGACGTTTACAGTTTTCCATATGTTGAACCATTCCTGTATTTCTGGGATGAAGCCTACTTGATCTTGATGAATGACTTTTTATTTTACATGTTGTTGGATTTGGTTTGCCAGAATTTTGTTGAGAATTTTTACATCAATGTTAATGAGGGAAATTCTCTTGTTTTGTTGCATCTTTGAGTGGCTTGGGTATTAGGGTTATTGTGGCCTCATAAAAAGAGTTTGGCAATATTCCTTCAGTTTTTACTCTATGAAACAGTTTGAGGAGTATTGGTATTTGCTCTTCTTTGAATGTCTGGTAGAGTTCTGCAGTGAAACCATTTGGGCCTGGGCTTTATTTTTATTCAGGAGACTTTTAATGACAACTTCAATTTGCTTTGGTGTTATAGGTCTAAATGTTTAGGTCTTTAATCTGATCTTGATTAAATTTTTGGTAAATGGTACCTGTTCAGAAAGCTGTCCATTTCTTCTAGGTTTTCCATTTTTGTGGAATATAGATTTTCAAAGTATGACCTGATAATTCCCTGGATTTCCTGATGGTCTCTTGTTATGTCTCCCTTTTCATTTCTGATTTCATTAATTTGGATACTCTCTCTGCTTTTTGGTTAGTTTCGATAAGGGTTTATTTATCTTGTTGACTTTCTCAAAGAACCAACTATTTGATTAATTGATTCTCTATTTTGTTCTTTTTGTTTCATTTGTATTGATTTCAGCTCTAAGTTTGATTATTTCCTGCCGTCTACTCCTTCTAGGTAAGTTTGCTTCTAATTGTTCTAAGGCTTTCAGCTGTGCTGTTAGTTCTCTAGTGTGGGATTTCTCTAAGTTTTTCATGTAGGCATCTAGTGCTATGAATTTTCCTCTTAAGATTGCTTTCATTGTGTCCCACAAGTTTGGGTATGTTGTGGATTCATTTTCGTTGAATTCTAGGAAGTCTTTGATTTCTTTCTTAATTTCTTTCTTGACCTAGAGGTTTTTCAGTTGAGTGATGTTTAGTTTCCATGAGTTGGTAGGCTTTTTTGTGATTTTTGATATTGTTGAACTCTAACTTTAGAACATGGTGATCTTTTATGGTGCAAGGAGTTATACCCATTTTTTTTTGTATCTGTTGATATTTGCTTTATGACCTAGTATGTGGTCAATTTTAGAGAAAGTTCCATGTGGTGCCAAGAAATATGTATATTCCTTTTTGTTTGGGTGAAGGGTTTAATATATATCTACTAAGTCCGTTTGGGTCATAACTTCTTCTAGATCCCTTATTTCTGTGTTGATTTTCTGTCTGGTTGAACTATCCAAGTGTGAAAGCCGGGTATTGAAGTCTTCTCCTATTAGTGTGTCAAGTTTGATATGAGGTTTAAGCTTTAGTAGTATTTCCCTTACATATGTAGGTGCCCTTGTGTTAGGGGCATAGATATTCAGGATTGAAATTTAATCTTGGTGGATTTTTCCTGAGATGAATAAGTAATGTCCTTCCTGGTCTCTTTTTATTGATTTTAGTTTAAAGGTAAAGATTAGATATTAGAATAGTTACACCAGCTTCTTTCCTAGGGCCATCTGATTGGAAAGTCTTTTCTAACTCTTTACTCTGAGCCTGAGTCTGTCTTTGAAGTTGAGGTGTGTTCCTTGTATGCAGCAGAAGGATGGTTTCTGGTTTTGTATCCATCTTGCTAGGGTGTGTCTTTTCATAGGTAAATTGAGTCCATTGATATTAAGGGATATTAATGGCCAATGATCGATATTTCCTGTCATTTTTGATAGTAGCTTGTTTTTCTTTTTTGGGGGATTTCTCCTGTAGGCTTATCAATTGTCTGTGGTTACATGGGTGTTTCTGGTTTCCTTAGGTTGGAGTTTTCCCTCTAGGGCTTTTTGTAGTGCTGGATTTGTGGATAAATATTGTTTAAATCTGGTTTTATTGTGAAATATCTTGTTTACTCCATTTATGTTGGCTGATAGTTTTGTTGGATACAGTAGTCTAGGTTGGCATCCATGCACTTTTAGTGTCTGTATAATATCTGACCAGGACCTTCTTGCTTTCATAGTTTCCATTGAATAATCTGGTGTTTTTCTGATGGGTCTGCCATTATAGGTAATTGGCCTTTTTCCTTTGCAGCTGTTAGTATTTTTTCTTTGTTCTGTAGGTTTAGTGGTTTGTTTATAAAATGGTAAGCAGACTTTTTGTTTGTGGGTCTAGTCTATTTGGTGTTCTGTAGGCTTCCTGTATCTTTATAGGCATTTCCTTCTTTAAGTTTTCTTCTATGATTTTGTTGAATATATTTTGTGTGCCTTTGAGCTGGTGTTCTTTTCCTTCTTCAATTTCAATTATTCTCAGGTTTGGCCTTTTCATGGTGTCCCACATTTCCTGGACACTTTGTGTTATGACTTTTTTGGTTTCAGTGTTTTCTTTAACTTACGTATCTATTACTACTATTGAGTCTTCTACTTCAGAGATTCCCTCTTCCAATTCTTGGAATCTGTTGGATATGCTTGAATCTGTGGTTCCAGGTCTTTTTTTCAGGTTTTCTATTTCCAGCTTTGTCTCTGTTTGTGCCTTCTTTATTGCTTATATTTCAATTTTTAATTCCTGGAATGTTTCTTTCACCTGTTTGTTTTCTTTTACGGAACTGTTCATCTCTTTTAATTTTCTCTTTGTATTTTCTATTTCTTTAAGGGAATTTTTTATATCGTCTTTTAAGGCTTCTATTTTTTTCATAAAACTGTTGATAAGGTAGTTTACTTCTGTTTCCTCTTCATTGTTTTGTTCATGTCTTGAAGCTATAGAACCACTTGCTTCTTCTGCTGGTGTCTTGTTGATCTTTCTTTTTTTTTTTTTTTTTTCAGGGTTTTAACAATTGCTTTATACATTTAATGCAATTTTTTTTCAGAGTTGAATAATTTTTTCTCTTTATTTATTTTGTATTTATCAAGAAAAACAGTAAAATGAATTTAAAATGCTGATAAGTGAACAATAATTATAAAGAAGATAAAAATCATAAGCATGACTTATCAAGGGTGATAATGCAAATAAGATTGCTACACATATATTTACTTTGTGTTCAGCTTTCCCTCTGAATTTTTTTTTCCATCCCTGTATATCCTTATTCAAGGTCCCTTCCCCCTCTCGCCACATCAGGTCATTTTTTTCTTCTCCAAAACTCCCCATCCCCTCCCTGGGCAGGGAGCAGACAGTCCTATGGTCCCACTGACCCAATAATGCTTAGATCAGTCTCCACTCCTGGCAAATCCAGTTTTGTCCTCCCTCCCTCAAGAGTGAGTCAGGTGTTCCTATAGTTGGAGTGGGGTCCGAAGGGTCAGTCCAGGGTGTTTTTGATCCCAAGCTGTTCAGTGGTTGTTGATTGCAGCTTGAGCATGCTTGGCTTTTTTTCTTGTTTGTTTGTTTAGAGACCACTAATGAGTGAGGACATCCCCTGCTTATCTTTCTGAGTTTATGATACCTCACTCAGGAGAATATTCCCCAAATCCATCCATTTGCCTGTGAATTTTAGGATATCATTTTTTTCTTACTACTGAGTAGTATTCCATTGTGTAGATGTACCACAGTTTGTTAATCCATTCTTCAGTTGAGGGACATCTAGGTTGTTTCCAGGTTCTTGCTATTACAAATAATGCTGCTATGAACATAGTTGAGCTAATACCTTTGGAGTGTGAATGTGCCTCTTTAGGTGGTATTGCTGGATCCTTGGGGAGATTGATTCTCAATTTTCTGAGAAACCGCCATATTGCATTCCAAAGTGGCTGAACAAGCTTACACTCCCACCAACAACGGAGGAGTGTTCCCCTTGTTCCACATCCTCTCCAACATAGGCTGTCATCTGTGCCTTTTATATTAGCCAATCTAACAGGTGTTAGGTGATATCTCAAA
Organism: Sigmodon hispidus; assembly: GCA_004025045.1. NCBI lineage: Eukaryota > Metazoa > Chordata > Mammalia > Rodentia > Cricetidae > Sigmodon > Sigmodon hispidus. The sequence goes on from PVIH01003661.1 coordinate 138,039, forward strand.
ATTGTTTTGATTTGCATTTCGCTGATGGCTAAAGATGATGAGCACTTTTTAAGGTGCCTTTCAGCCATTCGTAGTTCCTCTGCTGAGAATTCCCTTTTTAGATCTGTACTCCATTTTTTGATTGGGTTATTCAAGGTTTTGGGCTCTAGATTCTTGAGCTCTTTATATATCTTAGAGATCAGTCCTCTATCACTTGTAGGGTTGGTGAAAATCTTTTCCCATTCTGTAGGCTGTTGTTTTGTCCTATTGACAGTGTCCTTGGCTTTACAGAAGCTTCCTAGCTTCAGGAGATCTCACTTATTGATGGCTGGTCTTAGTGTCTGTGCCACTGGTGTTATATTTAGGAAGTGGTCGCCTGTGCCAATTCACCGGAGGGTATTTCCCACTTGCTTTTCTATCAAGTTCAAAGTGGCTGGGTTTATGTTGCGGTCTTTGATCCACTTGGATTTGAGTTTTGTGCAGGGTGACAGGCTCGGATCTAATTCCATTTTTCTACACATTTCCATCCAGCTATGCCAACACCATTTGTTAAATATACTATCTTTTTTCCATTGAATGCTTTGGGCCTCTTTGTCAAACATCAGATGTTCATAGGTTTTTTGGTAAATGTCTGGATCCTCAATTCTATTCCATTGGTCCACAAGTCTGTTTTTATGCCAGTACCAGGCTGTTTTTATTACTGTAGCTCTATAGTATAGCTTGAAGTCAGGAATGGTGATACTTCCTGAGGTTATTTTGTTGAGTAAAATTGTTTTGGCAATCCTGGCTTTCCTGTTTTTCCAAATGAAATTGAGTATTGTTCTTTCAAGGTCCAAAAAATATTGTGTTGGGATTTTGATGGGCAGTGCATTTAATCTGTAGATTGCCTTTGGTAGAATTGCCATTTTTACTATGTTGATCCTACCTATCCAGGAACATGGGAGAGCTTTCCATTTTCTGATATCCTCTTCAATTTCTTTCTTCAGTGATTTAAAATTTTTGTCAAATAGATCTGTTACTTCTTTGGTTACAGTTACTCCAAGGTATTTAATACTATTTGCAGCTATTATGAAGGGCAATGTTTCCCTTATTTCTCTCTCAGGTCTACTATCTTTAGTGTATAGAAGGGCTACTGATTTCTTTGAGTTAATCGTGTATCCTGCTACATTGCTGAAGGTGTTTATCAGACTGAAATCTCCTCTTGACCAATTTTTCCTGTGATGAATAAGCAATGACCAACTTGGTCCCTTTTAATTGCTTTTAGCTTAAAGTCTACTTTGTTAGATATTAGGATTGCACCCTCGCTTGTTTCTTAGGACCATTTGACTGGAAAATCTTTTCCCAACTCTTTATTCTAAGCCTGTGTCTGTCTTTGCGGTTGAGGTGTGTTTCTTGTAGGCAACAGAAGGATGGCTTCTGTTGTTGTATCTATCCTGTTAGTGTGTGACGTTTTATAGGAGAGTTGAGACCATTGATATTAAGGGAAATTAGTGACCATTGGTTCTTATTTCCTGCCATTTTTGGTGGTAACTTGTTTGTATTTCCTTTCTCTGGGGTATTCTTCTGTGGAATCATTGATTGTTTGCGATTTCGTAGGTGTATCTGGGGTCCTTAGGTTGGAGTTTTCCCTCTAATATTCTCTGTAGTGCTGGATTGGTAGATAGATATTCCTTCAGTCTGACTTTGTCCTGAAATACCTTGTTTACTCCATCTATGGTTATTGATAATTTTGCAGGGTATAGTGTTCTAGTTTGGCAGCCATACTCTTTTAGTGTCTGTATAACTTCTGACCAAGCCCTTCTAGCTTTCATCGTTTCCATTGAATAGTCAGGCATTATTCTGATGGGTCTGCCTTTATATGTAAGTTGGCCCTTTTCTTTTACAGCTCTTAAAATTTTTTCTTTGTTCTGTATGTTTTGTGGCTTGATTATAATGTGGCGCACTGACTTTTTGGGGGGTCATATCTATTTGGTGTTCTGTAGGCTTCTTGTATCTTTATAGGTATTTCCTTCTTCAGGTTAGGGAAGTTTTCTTCTATGATGTTATTGAAAACATTATCTGTGCCTTTGAGCTGGTATTCTTCTCCTTCTATTCCTATTATTCTCAAGTTAGGTCTTTTCATGGTGTCCCAGATTTCCTGAACATTTTGAGTTATGGCTTTTTTAGTTTTACTATTTTCTTTGACTGATATATCTATTTGAGCTACTGACTCTTCCACTTCAGTGATTCTATCTTCCATCTCTTGAACTCTGAAGGTTATGCTTGTATCTGTGGTTCCAGCTTTTTCTTCCGATTTTCTATTTCCATTTTTGCCTCATTTTGTGCCTTTTTTATTGCTTCTATTTCAGCTTTTAGTTCCTAGCATGTTTCTTTCATAGATTTGTTCATGTCTTCCAATTTTTTGTTTGTATTTTCTTCTATTTCTTTAAGGCTTTTTTTCATATCTTCTTTGAGAGCTTCAATGATCATCAAAAAGGAATTTTTGGTGTTGCTTCCTTCTGTTTCCTCTTCATTGCTCAGTTCAGGTCTTGTATTTGTAAGATGGCCACTTTCTTCTGGAGTTACCTTGTCGTTCTTTGTATTATTATGTAAGTTTTTGCACTGACGTTTGCCAATGGCTTCAGTGGTTCAAGATTAGGTGACTCCTGGTCAGTTGTGGTACTCGGGCTTGTGTGCCTCCTTCACCCTTCTGGGCGGGGTCTGAGTCTGTCCTTCAGGGACCCCAGTCATTCTCTGTTCGCTCAGTTGGAGGTGGAGGTGGGTAGCCGTGCAAATTCCCTCAGCAACATCTGTGGGTATGGTGACAATCAGACTTTATCTGTGCCTGCTACAGAGAGCACTGGGACTCACTCTACAGACAGCACCCAGACTGGGAAGCGGAACCAGAACCGATGGGACTCTTGTTGATCTTTCAATTATATGCATTCTTGAACTGGCATCTGCCCATTGTTTCTTCAATTCAGTCTTGGTTAGTTCTTTTTTTTTTTCTTTTTTCCTATTCTGAACACTAAAACCAGAACCACGTGACTGAAGCTAGCAGGTTTTGCTGCTTGCTGGGGCTGGAACATGGCCCCTTGTTTAATTACATCTTCACTAGCTTTCTATTTTTAATCGTTATCTTTACTGCCTAAATCCAGTTGTTCTGGAACTTTTCCTGTAGACCATACTAGCCTCAAATTCAGATATCCATCACTCTTTGCCTTCCAAGTGCTAGGATTAAAGTCCTGGACCACCACTTCCAGGTCTAAATTTCTCTTCAATTCTTTTTCACAAATTGGAAACTTAGCTGATAGGATACTGTCCTAAGGTCACTACTCTTTTTTATTTCACTTTTTAATCTGTTTATCTTTCTGAACACAGGACTCAACACCATTTCACTTCCTGGTATTCCTATTCTCCACAGATCTCACATTTTATATTTTTCCTTGGTATTCTTGACTCTTTTTATTATAAATCTTTACTAGAGTTTCCAAAAATAACCACATGACAGAGTCTGTAGTAGACTGTTTTGAGATTTCTTTTGCCAGAAGAATTAATCCAAAACTCTTTTTTTTTAATTATGAATAAAGTCAAATTTTCTATCCGTGTATACCCTTATTCAAGGTCCCTTCCCCCTCCCACCCCCTCTAGTCACTCTCTCTTCTCCACATCTCCCTATCTCCTCCCTAGCATGGGCAGGAGGTCCTAAGGTCCCAATATTGTTCAGTTCAGCCTCCACACCTGGCAAATCCAGTTTCCTCCCCCGAACATCAAGACTGAGTCAGGTGTTCCTCTAGAGGGAGTGGGATCCAAGTTGACAGTCCAAGGTGATCAGATCCCAAGCAGTTCAGTGGTTGTGGTTTGCAGCATGGACATGCTTTGCTTTTTGCTTTTTTGTTTAGAGTCCACTAATGAGTTAGTACATCCCCTGCTTTTCTTTCTGGGTTTGTGAGACTTCGCTCAGGAGGATATTCTCCAAATCCATCCATTTGCCTGCAAATTTTAGGATATCATTTTTTTTCTTACTGCTGAGTAGTACTCCATTGTGTAGATGTACCACAGTTTGTTAATCCATTCTTCAGTTGTGGGGCATCTAGGTTGTTTCCAGGTTCTTGCTATTACAAATAATGCTGCTTTGAACATAGTTGAGATAATGCCTTTGGATTACGAATGTACATCTTTAGGATATATACCCAGAAATGGTATTTCTGGATCCTTGGGGAGATTGATTCGCAGTTTTCTGAGAAACCACCATACTACATTCCAGAGTGGCTTAACAAGTTTACACTCCAGCCAACAATAGAGGCAATCTGACAGGTGTCAAGTGGTATCTCAAGTTTGTGTTAGTTTGCATTTCTCTGATTGCTAAAGATGTTTAACCATTTGTTAAAGATTCTATCTTTTTTCCATTGAATATTTTGGGCCTCTTTGTCAAAGATCAGGTGTTCATAGGTTTTTGGTTAATGCCTGGATCTTCAATTCCATTCCATTGATCCACAAGTCTGTTTCTATGCCACTACCAAGCTGTTTTTATTACTATAGCTCTACAGTATAACTTGAAGTCGGGATGGTGATGCCTCCTGAGGTTCTTTTGTTGAGCAAAATTGTTTTGGCAATGCTGGCTTTCTTGTTATTCCAAATGAAGTTGAGTATTGTTCTTTCAAGGTCCGTGAAATATTGTGTTGGGATTTTGATGGACAGTGCATTGAGTCTGTAGATTGCTTTTGGTAGATTTGCCATTTTTACTATGTTGATCCTACCTATCCAGGAACATGGGAGATCTTTCCATTTTCTGAAATCCTCTTCAATTTCTTTCTTCAGTGATTTAAAATTTTTGTCAAACAGATCTGTTGCTTCTTTAGTTATAGTTACACCAAGGTATTTAATGCTATTTGCAGCTACTATAAAGGGTGATGTTTCCCTTATTTCTTTTTCAGCCCTTTTATCTTTAGTGTATAGAAGGGCTACTGATTTCTTTGAGCTAATCTTGTATCCTGCTACATTGCTGAAGGTGTTCATCAGCTGTAGAAGTTTCCTGGTAGAATTTTGTGGGTGAGTAATGTATATAAGCATATCATCTGCAAATAAAGATAGTTTCACTTCTTCTTTTCCAATTTGTATTCCTTTAATCTCCTTTTGTTATCTTCTTGTTTTAGCTAAAACTTGGAGAAGTATATTGAATAGATAAGGGACATCCTTGTGTAGTTCCTGATTTTAGTGGGATTGCTTTGAGTTTATCTCCATTTAGTTTGATGTTGGCTGTCGGCTTCTTGTAAATCACCTTTATTATATTGAGATATTTTCCCTTCATTCCTGATCCCTCCAGAGCTCTTATCATAAAGGAATGTTGGATTTTGGTCAAAGGCTTTTTCAGTATCTAAGGATATGTTCATGTGGTTTTTTCCCTTTAGTTTGTTTATATGATTGATGATGCTTACAGTTTTTCATATGTTGAACCATCCCTGTATTTCTGGGATGAAGCCTCCTTGTTCAGGGTAGATGATTTTTTTATATATTGTTGTATACGGTTTGCCAAAATTTTGTTGAGAATTTTAGCATCAATACTCAGGGGGGAAATTGGTCTGTAATTCTCCTTCTTTGTTGTGTCTTTGAGTGGCTTGGGTATTAGTGTAATTGTGGCCTCATAAAAGGAATTTGGCAATATTCCTTTAGTTTCTACTGTGGGAAATATTTTGAGGAGTAATAGTAGTAATTCTTCTTTGAATGTCTGGTAGAATTCTGCACTGAAACCATCTGGACCTGGGCTTTTTTTACTTGGGAGGCTTTTAATGACAGCTTTAATTTCCTTAGGGGTTATAGGTCTGTTTAGGTAATTAATCTGATCTTCATTTAATTTTGGTAAATGGTACCTATCCAATAAGCTGTCCATTTCTTCTAGGTTTTCCCTTTTTGTGGAATATAGGTGTTTAAAGTATGATCTGATAATTCTCTGGATTTCCTGGGAGTCTGTTGTTATGTCCCCCTTTTAATTTCTGATTTTGTTGATTTGGATACTCTCTCTCTCTGCTTTTTGACTAGTTTGGATGAGGGCTTATCTATCTTGTTGACTTTCTCAAAGAACCAACTCTTTGATTCATTGATTCTTTGTATTGTTCTTTTTGTTTCAATTGTATTGATTTCAGCTCCAAGTTTGGTTATTTTCTGCTGTCTACTCCTTCTAGGTGAGTTTGCTTCTAATTGTTCTCAGGCTTTCAGCTGTGCTGTTAGTTCTCTAGTGTGGGATTTCTCTTCGTTTCTCATGTAGGCATCTAGTGCTATGAATTTTCCTCTTAAGACTGCTTTCATTGTGTCTTTCAAGTTTGGGTACATTGTGGATTCATTTTCATTAAATTCTAGGAATACTTTGATTTCTTTCTTAATTTCTTCCTTGACCCATAGGTTGTTCAGCTGAGTGATGTTTAGGTTTCATGAGTTGGTAGGCTTTCTGTGATTTTTGATATTGTTGAACTCTAACTTTAGGCCCTGGTGGTCTGATATGATACAAGGGATTATTTCCATTCATCGTATTTGTTGATATTTGCTTTATGACCAATTATGTGGTCAGTTTTAGAGAAAGTTCCATGAGGAGCTGAGAAATATATATATTCCTTTGCATTTGGGTGGAGGCTTCTGTAAATATCTATTAAATCTATTTGTATCATAACCTCTGTTAGACTCCTTATTTCTCTGTTGAGTCTCTGTCCGGTTGACCTATCCAGGGTGAAAGTTGGGTGGTGAAGTCTTCCACTATTAGGGTGTGAGAATTGATGTGGGATTTTAGCTTTAGCAGTGTTTCTTTTGCATAGGTATGTGCCCTTATATTAGGGGCATAAATATTCAGGATTGAAATCTCCTCTTGACCAATTTTTCCTGTGATGAATAAGTAGTGACCAACTTGGTCCCTTTTAATTGCTTTTAGCTTAAAGTCTACTTTGTTAGATATTAGGTTTGCACCCCCGCTTGTTTCTTAGGACCATTTGACTGGAAAATCTTTTCCCAACTCTTTATTCTAAGCCTGTGTCTGTCTTTGCGGTTGAGGTGTGTTTCTTGTAGGCGACAGAAGGATGGCTTCTGTTGTTGTATCCATCTTGTTAGTGTGTGACGTTTTATAGGAGAGTTGAGACCATTGATATTAAGGGAAATTAGTGACCATTGATTCTTATTTCCTGCCATTTTTGGTGGTAACTTGTTTGTATTTCCTTTCTCTGGGGTATTCTTCTGTGGGATTATTGATTGTTTGTTGCTTCATGGGTATATCTGGGGTCTTTAGGTTGGAGTTTTCCCTCTAATGATTTCTGTAGTGCTGGATTGGTAGAGAGGTATTGTTTCAGTCTGACTTTGTCATGAAATATTTTGTTTACTCCATCTATGGTTATTGATAATTTTGCAGGGTATAGTATTCTAGTTGGGCAGCCATGCTTTTTTAGTGACTGTATAACTTCTGACCATGCCTTTCAAGCTTTCATTATTTCCATTGAATAGTTAGGAGTTATTCTGATGTGTCTGCCTTTATAGGTAAGTTGGTCCTTTTCTTTTACAGCTTTTAAAAGTTTTTCTTTGTTCTGTAGCTTGATTATTATGTGGCATGCTGATTTTTTTTGGGGGGGTCACCATCTATTTGGTGTTCTGTAAGCTTCTTGTATCTTTATAGGCATTTTCTTCTTTATGTTAGGAAAGTTTTCTTCTATGATTTTGTTGAAAACATTATCTGTCCCTTTGAGCTGGTCTTCTTCTTCTTCTTCTTCTTCTTCTTCTTCTTCTTCTATTCCTATTATTCTCAAGTTAGGTCTTTTTATGGTGTCCCAGATTTCCTGAACATTTTGTGTTATGGCTTTTTTGGTTTTAGTATTTTCTTTGACTGATATATCTATTTGAGGTACTGAGTCTTCTCCTTCAGAGATTCTCTCTTCTATCTCTTGGATTCTGTTTGTTATGCTTGCATCTGTAGTCCCAGCTCTTTTCTTCAGGTTTTCTATTTCCATCTTTTCCTCATTTTGTGCCTTTTTTATTGCTTCTATTTCAGCTTTTAGTTCCTGGCATGTTTCTTTCATTTTTTTGGTTTACCTTTTCTTGGTGTTCTTTCAAGGATTTGTTCATCTCTTCCAATTTTTTGTTTGTATTTTCTTCTATTTCTTTAAGGGAATTTTTAATATCTTCTTTGAAGGCTTCAATAATCTTCATAAAGGTGTTTTTGGTGTTGTTTCCTTCTGTTTCCTCTTCATTGCTCTGTTCATGTTTTGTAGGTGTAGAACCACCAGTTTCTTCTGGAGTTGCCTTGTTTTCTTTAGATTATTATATGTATTTTTGCACTGGCATCTGCCCATGGCTTCAGTGGTTCATGATTAGGCTGCTCCTAGTCAGTTGTGGTAAGAGGGCTTGTGTGTCTCCTGACTCCTCTCAGCAAGGGGTCTGTCTGCTCAATCTCTGACTCTGCTCTGGACAGGGGTCTGAATTTCAAAGCCTCAGTCCTTCTCTGATGATGCAGTTTTCCCTGGAGGCGGGGCTGGCCATGTAATGTCCCCTCTTTTAGGTGTGGCTGGAGGAGCCCCTCACAACAAATCCCTAGTACTGTTTGCTAAGGAGAGTCTGGGATCAGTCACTACAGATTGACCCTGGTCCAGGAACGCAACTTTCCGGGCAGGGAATCAGGTGCCGGAAACTGGTCACCCCTGGACGGAGTCTTAATTTCAAAGTCTTCAGTTCTTCTCTGCTGATTTAGTTGGAGGCAGGGCCAGTCATGCAAGGTCCCTCTTTTAGGTCTTGGTTAGTTCTTGATTGGCTTTTAGTTGGTTGTTGATTTTAATCAGCTGTGTGTTCAGAGGGTTGGCTGCTCTTGTGAGATCCCAGTGCTATGATGCCAGCTGTAGTCTGAATAGGCTGTGTTCCATCTCGAAGCTGTGTCTCAGGGCCCCTATTATCTATTTATTGGTAAGCAAGGTTAAGAACAATAGCAACGTCTGTGGGTTTTATTTATAACATACAGAATGGTTCCAAGTGTACTGTATGAATTACCTCATTTATTCTTTCATGTAATGCTGATTATTCCCATCTAACACTTGGAAAATCTGAGTTGCAAAATGTTATATAAGTACTGGAGAGATAGCTCAGCTATTAGAAGCATTTACTGCTCTTACAGCGCACCTAGGTTTGATTCTCAGCACCCAAATGGTAGCATACACCTGCCTGTAACTGCATTTCCAGAAGATCTGATGCCCTTTTCTTGCCTCTGTGCGCTCCTACACACATGGTGCACATACACTCATGCAGGCTCACATATAAACACACAAAGGAAAGTTTAAAATTAAATTTAAAAAGTTAAATAATTTAGGTATTTGGTAAGTGACTAGGTGTGTCCTTCAGTTTCAAAATACTATTCATTGTATTTTCATGACAAAGGTATGATGGTCTTTAGTCTTACACTTTCTTGTATATTAGAATCATCTAAGAAATTAAAAGATTCTTGTTTAAACACCCAACTTTCTAAGATTCTTATTAAATCAGAATTAGAATGTTTAAAAGCTTCCTAGGTAATGACAAGGTACAAGTAATTTGAAGAGGACAATGTGGAAATGGAGGGAGGAGGCTAATTACGGTGGCGAGATGGAGATACATACAAAAGGATGGTAAGATTATAGTAGATCTGGAAAAGTCATAAGTAATAGTATTATTATTTACCTAAAATTTTATCTAATAGAAACACAGACACATACACTTCAAACTTCATCATCGAGCTGATAATGCTCCCCAAGAACCATGACTGTCTAATAAAAAGCTAACACCAGGCACACGAAACACAGTTTTGAGTTGTTGGTCGTGATTGTCCATGAGACTCATAAAATATTATAAGCTGATGCTTTGCGCCTTAGTTGTCTCCAAGTAACTGAAGGGAAGAGATGTCCCAGTTGCTGAAGACACTATGCACTTCAGATATAGCACCGAGAGGATGCGAGCTGCTCTTCCTGAAAGCTCCCCCTGAGGATGACTTTTCATTGTATTGCAAAGCACTGTGCAGACTTCCAAGAGAGGAAGCAACTAATAGTCCTGCCCAGCTATGATGTCTATGAACCATAACAATGAGGAGGATAGTAAGATAACCCTAAAGCTTCAGTAGTATACATGTTCCTAGCTGTAACCAACAGCTCTCTAATTGGACTTAAGGCCTGTTGAGCAAGAGGGAAATCATGCCTGGTACTAGAAAACTAGTCAACTCCCCAAGGCTAGTGAAGCCATAGACCTTAGAGGAAAACCTACAGCTTCTAAATCAGCACAATCCCTAACTACTTCTGAGTACCTATCTTCACAGATAACAGTCATCTCCCCCCTCAACAAAGAAACTTTGCAACAGACAGAGAACACTATAAAAAAAAAAAAAACACAGCCAATTAAAATGCAGAAAACAAGAGATCTTGTGATTCCCAGTATCAGCTGAGACACCTAGCACAATTCCTGCAGATATGGCTCAGGGATTACTAAGGAAGACAGGGTAGAAAAATTGTAAGAGCAAAGGAACAAGAAGTTTTCAGTGAGATTGTATCACCTAGATATGCCGGAGAGGCTACAGCCATGGAGCATCATCAGAATAATTGCCTCAATAAGACCTGAACAATGTCAGTACCACAGATATGGTAAAGGTGGAAGGGGAAATGCTTGTGAGGCCTCAACCCTAGACAAAAAAACAGGGAACTAAGGAATGCCAAGAACAGAAAAAAAAACAAAAAAAAAACCAGTCTTTCTCAGGGAAGAATACCCCCATTGTTTATCCAATACCATGTGGTCAGCCCTGAAATTATATACAAGCAAATAGCATTCTATGGATTTACCAGGTTGTATTTATATATTTAAGAGTATATATATATATATAATTTATATAACAATTAAAGAAAGGGGACCATTCATTTGAGAAAGATCAAGGGTATATATAGGAGGATTAAGGGAAGACAAAAGACCATCTCTTGCTCTCAGATTCAGCCTCTACAAAAACACTCGAAGATTTACCAATATAGTATACAGTATATACAATATTTACCAATATATATTACAATGCTTAAAACTCATGGACAAAAGCAGTGATGACTGAGATGAAGTGAGAGAACATATCTAAAAGGCAGTTGTCTTCACATTTTCTACTGACAATGGGCATCTGAGGATCCAGATGTTGTCATGGAGTGGTAGAGTCTTCCCTATGGCACTCCAACACTTTGCTGGGAAAATAATGTTATAACTTACTGCAGGTTCATGGAAAGGAGCTGACACAAAATCACCTTTCAGATGAGCTTATTAGGAGACATAGTATCACAGTTATGGGTAGCCATTGTTGGACCTTGAGGTGGGAACATATTAGAAAAGAAATAGCATAATTTCTCAGAGGCCGAATGATGGGGTGTTGAAGGGAGAGACTACATCTCTTGAAAAGAAATTTTATTGGTAGAGACAGCAGCTGTGTATAGCATGGTGGGTGTCCTGAAGGGAAAAAGTCTTCAATCTCAGAGGACAATTTGTGGTTCCTAATCACAGATCTTTGGAGGAGACACAGCTGCATAATGCATGTCACTGCCAGACCTAACATACATGCAGGAGTCACAAGGCAGGACAGTACTAGATAGAAGTACATTTACAACTCAGTTGTTTGGGCCCAGGAATTAGAGGTGTGATTGTTCACAACTGCAAGAAGAATGAGGGAAACTGAGGGCCAAACTATCCATACAAGGATGAGGCACAGCACCTTTTACCTTAAACTCTGTAGGAAGAAAGATGTCATTGGACCATAGCCAGATTTCAGAGACAGCAAACGGAACAGCTAAGGGCCTGAAACCTAAGGGTTATGTGTGGCAATAGACCAGGGTAACACACTTCCTTTCAAGAACTGGCTGTTTAGTGGCTGTGGCTGTTTTATAATGTTTCCTATTTTAATATTGATCAGCTGTTATAGTTTGAATGTCTCCCAGAGACCATGCCCTGCAGGCTTAGTCTACAGCCCACAGAGCCATCAGACAACTGTGGAGCTGAGCTCAGGGAAGGAAATTAGGTCATCGGTACATACCGAGGTTAGCAGAACCCTGTCCCTTCCTGTCTCTGTTTCATTTCCAGCTTCCCTGAAGTTAGAGTTGACCTCCTATGTGCTCCCTGCCATGATACACTGTGCCACCATGGGCTCACAGAACAGCCAAATGACTATTGTCTGAAACTTTGAAACATTGAGTTCAAAGAAGCCTTTTCTGAATTTAAACTTGATTACCTTAAGTATCTTGTTATGGTAACAGAAATTTGACTAACAATCTAGTTCACTGGTTTTAGAAGTATGACAAGACAATGTTGAAAGTGCTCATTAATTACATGAAATCCAGCTAGGACCGCCAGTGGCTTCATGGCATTCTTCATCAGGGGACCCATCTCTGCAGACAATGCCACCTGTAGTAGCATCTTTTCTAACTTTCATGGGTTCCCTGGAAAAGCAATCATGAAAGTGGCTCCTGAAATTTAAGGCCTCAGGCATCATGTATGGAATGAGGACATTTTCTGCTGAATTTTTAAACATAGTTCATGGGGTTTCCTATAGTCAGAATGAGATTCATGCTGAGATCTTATTTTTTTTCTCCTCAAATCAGCTTAGAGCTGGCATGGCAGTTAACGAGGACACTTTACCATGCATGACAAGGAGGAAGTTAATGTCTCCGGCTGGCATTATCTCCTACAGGGAATAATATAGCAGAAATGGAAGTTTTTGTTCTGTACTTCAGTATAAGTTTTATCCAAGAAGAAAAACATTACAAGGGGAAAAATAAAACTTTCCTGATGATTTTTTTAAAAATTATTTCTTGCTAAGTATTATTCTAATCTTGAATATGTAGGGAGAAATTAAGACATTTTCTATTGTTGGTAGGTGACGTCCAGCAAAGCTACTCTCTGATCATATTGCTCTACTTGGTTGTTACGCCTCAGCAAAAGGTCACCTGACACCTTGTAGTCAATTCTCTTTGAGCATGAAGGCTTGAAAGAAGAACTTGTCACAAAACACAAAGTCCCTTTCTGTACTGCCTGGTCTCAGTGAGGTGCCGTAAATAAAACATGGGTGAACTAAAACATAGGCAGACAGATCTTTGGTGATGATCTGGAAGAAATCTGGATAAACAAAGAATTGCTTCTGGGGAACCTGGCAGGACACATCACTCTACCCTGTCCTAAGTACCATCCGTAGACAGCGACTGGCAGGGACACAGAGGGAGCCAACCTACAAGCTCCTTCTGCCCTCTTGAGATTGGATGTTTACACAAATCAAAGTGAACACACATGTGAACCACAAGGAGCTGTGTGGTGTGCAGATCCTGAAGATGGTGTTTGTCGGAGCCTTATTTGTTTTAGTCTGTGTGGTTGCTGAGCCTTGTAAACTCTGGGTGATATGCACAGGGTTCGGGTTCCTGTCTAACAACCTCCTTTAACTCTGTACCACTTTCCTCTTCCTTCCTGTCCTTCTCAAGGAACTTTGCTAAATATCATCACATGTGAAATAGTTAAGTCTCACAAAACAATACATCATTTTGATTCTCATTTAAGTCTTTTTCTGAAAAAAGCAAATAAATGGTATTTTACTATTCATTAAAGCATTGCATTTTTAAGTTAGTGATCTATATGCTTTTTTAAAAAATTTGGTGAGTATATAAACATGGTGCATGTTATGGTGTATGCATATGTGTGAGTAATATTGTGCATGCTTGCAGGGAACACAGAAAGAGTTCTGTGTCCCGCTCTGTGATCTGCCTTGTTCCTTTGAGACAAGTTTTCTCACTGAAATGGGAGCAAGGCTGGCCAGCAACACGCAGTGATCTCCATACCTGTTCTCTGTAGGGCTAGGGCTCCATACACTGCACGGCCACACCAGCCTTTCTCATGGACTGCTGGGATCCAAATGCAGATTTTCAAGTTTACCCAGCAAGCACTTTCACCCCCAGCCATAGCTGCAGATTCATCCTTGTCTCTTAAACGGATCTGCTTGCTTCTCAGAGCTGTTGTGAAGAAAATAAGTGAAGGTATATAAAATGCTCAACTAGCAAAGGTCAGCAGCTGTTTCAGAAAACCAGATCACCACACAGAGTTCAAAGTCCCTGCAGGTCCAAGTGACCAGTAAAGTCTGTGAGTTCATTTAGCTACTTTTCAAATGAGTAGAAGTGGGACACTGAAGTATTCCTGTCTGTGTGTCTTGCTTTGTGTCTGTAGAGCTGTCTTGGAGGTACCAGGGTTTATCAGTGAAATGTCTTTTTGTGGTGGGCCATGAATTACAAAAAATGACGAGAGGTTGAATCGATCTTTTGCAATCTATATGTGGCTTCTTCCCTCACTGTTTATTTGTGAGAAAACAAAATGAGATCATATTCAAAGCTTGGAGTTACTTTATAAATGGTGAAATCCTCCGTTCTTCTGCTTTTACCCTAATAAAGCACAGTGTAGAAAACAAAGATGGCCAGCACAGTGGCTCTGATGGGTCTTGATAACCACGATGTCAACATGGACAACCTTTCTCCTCACTGTCTCCTCCCTAAACCAGGGAACCAGACACTTCCTGAAACTCACTTATTATCTTTCAGGTCATTGTCAAAAATGGTTTAAGGGACACTCAGTTAAAACTGGAGACTGGGGTTGATGGAGCTGTGGGTCCCTAGGGTTCCAGTCTAGGGAGACTTACTTTGAATCACCTGCAGATACTCAAGGATGGACCAGCCCTTATGTGGAAAGACATCAGCACTATCTGCTAACTGTCTCATTTGCCTGGGAGAATTTGTTTGTTTAGTGGAGCTCTGCAGCTCTTTTCCAAAAGTAGGCAGTTTAAATTTTTATAAGTTTTGTGTGTGCAGATAGCTTCCCTTGAATAGCTAAGGAAGGCAGCAGTGGGATCCAAGAAACTTCTCCTGTGTGTATAGTGTTGCACTGGATTAGCGTCTTCCTGTTATACTCACATTTCCCTAAATTTTAAAATTAGGCCTGGCACATTGCCATCAGCATATAGACTCCCTATATCAACCCTATTTGGGTCTACTGAGGTTCTGTGAAGTATTTGAGTAAGTTTCTCAATCATTGGGGTGGACAAATTCCCACTTCTGCATCTTAACTCCTTTCTCCAGCCCACTGAAAATTCCTACTTAAAATTCTGCTAACTCCAGACCCAGCCACCAATTATTTATCAACAGTTTTTTTTGAACTTGATATCCAGAAAACCACCCTGACTAAATGGGGACAATCATTCTAAACCCTCACAAATTTCAAGTCAGAAGTTAGGAGAAAACAGCATCTTGCATCTGTTATGTGTTTGCAAATATAATTCATATTTATTATATGATAAATATATATCAGATGAGAGCATCAGATAGGAGGAAGAGTGTTAATGAAATCATCAGCATGCATGTTTTTTGTACAAGTAAGTAAATAAATAAAGAATAAAATCCTGCTTAACTGATTCCCCCTTGAGTCATTATGCTTTAATTCTTGTCATTGAGACATGCACAGACAAACAGAAACCTTCCAGAACATTCTGCTCTTCTTTGCCAGAATTCTCTCTCATTTGTTCATTCAGGTTTTCAGTCATTCTCTGCTGAACTATTATTATTAAACACAAACTGCACTGGTTCCTGGAGACATTTAGATAAGCTGTCACAATACTTGCCTTTTAATGAAAGGGAGAAACTGGATAATACAATAAATTAGGGACATGAAGTATCCTTCTGTTTAGCATGCATGAGGTTCTGGGTTCAGTCCTCAGCACACATACAAAAGTAAATAGAGGCTGCTAAGTGTTGCACAATCAAATAATCAGAGGGCTGAGAGGAGGCTCCAGCTGAGAACTGCACCAGAAGGAGTGTGTTCTGGAAGTGTGTGGGCTTATCAAGCCGAAAGAATGGCTGGAGCAAAGGCCTGAGGTGGGAACAAGTTTGTGCATAGAAGGATTAGGACAGTGAGGGGCAGGGCCGAGGAGGCAGGGCCTGAACTCTGGGTGTCATGGAAGCCACCAGAGGGCTCTGTGCAGGGCAGTGACAGGATGTGGCTCCTGTCTGTGCAGACCAGACTTCAGGGGGCCATAGTTGAAGCAGGCAGGCGAAGTGTGACATTGATGTTATAGTTTGCATAAGGGCTGGTAGCTGGACTGAAAAAGCAAGAAAGACAGAAGGAAATTCCAAGAATTTAACAGGCATTTTTACTATTGCCTATTTCTTGTATAAAGCAGTGGCTTTTAGAGTGATAATGTTTGTGGTGACTCCCCGCAGGCTTTACAGCAGGCTGGGAAAAAACGATCTACAGAGAGATAAAAATGAAACTCAGCTTAGCCCGATTTTATTGTAACTGAGGCTACACCAAGACTTTTAGATTCTGGCCCAGATCATTTTACTTTAGTCATATTTAAAAGCCCAGTACAATTTTTTGAGAAGGTATTCAGATAACAATTAACTCAGTCTTAAGTGTACAACAATTTAAGACATGTTTACACTGAGATTCCTTACAAAGTTCATCTCCGTCTTTCACAAGAATGGTACTGTTGACTCGGAGATAGTACTCAGAGTTTAGGGTCTAGGGAGCTTGCCTGAGGTCCATATGGTGTCTGTGGGTGTCGGGAGTGGCCTGGCCCTGAGATAACACAGAAGTCACTTAGGCTGCTGTAAAGCACAAGTGACATCATTCATAAGAGCAGGTTTATGGTCTAAAAGCAACGCTCAAGATTTAGGGGGAAAGGCCTCGAATAAGTAAAGACATAAATTCTGGGAGATTCAGCAGAGCCTGTCTCATCTCATCGGATAGCAAAGGATCACCAGGTTGTAAAACTACCTCATTCCAGGAAGAGACAAGCATATCTTTAACTTCCCTGGTTTCTCTAGTGAGTATCTGTGTGCCCAAGGCCTTTTTGCCCTCTACAAATGTTTTAACTATGTCACAAAATTTGGCTTATTTGGTCTCCATTACCCTCTTCTTCCTCCTCCTGTACCCTCTGCTATTCCCTTTTCTTTTCCAAATAGTTGAGAGAGAGAGAGAAAGAGACAGACAGACAGACAGAGTCAGAGACAGAGACAGACAGAGAGAGAGAGAGAGCGAGAGAGAGAGAAAGAAAGAGAGAAGGTACTAGAATTCTACAATTCTACCTTACCATCCTTTACTCTGCAAAATCCCACATGAACAGTATGCGTTCCTTTGTTCTATCATCAAGTAAGAATGACGAGACACTGTGTGTCAGATGTAGGGTAAGGTGAAAATGTCACATTAAAAGATAAATGTCAGCCTCGTCTGTAACAAAACATTTCCACTGCATTTTCAGCATGAAACTTTCTACTCCAAGAAACAACCTCTAGGTAAGATATTAAAATATTATATAGTTGAAATACCAAAATAAAGGTTTAAAGTTAAAGCCAAGAAAACTCTATTTGTTAAGTTTTAATGTTCCGCTCATCACATGTCCTCATTCCACTCATTTTTGCTGTCTGATTACATCTTATCCACAGTCTCACACATCTCCTCAGCCAATTGAAGGTCAAGCAGAAGCTCTGCCATGTGTCTGCTGTGACTGGCACTGCTCCAGTTTGCAGTTCAGCAACGGTCTATGCTCACGAACCGGAATGGGGCACTCAGGTGCCTTGTGTTGGGTCTCTAATCTTAGCATCCTGCAGCACCACCGCACTAGCTCTTTCCCTTAAGTGGCTCTTTTTTGGGCAACCTCTGCCGTCACAACTAAAAATTGAGTAGCTATTCCCGTAGGACTTCGAAATAAAGATCCCAGTGCTTCTCAAAATAAAGCAGACAAAATTTAGGAATCTGTTCTAAACTCCAGGGCTATGAGGTAGAGTGCTTTCCTGGCTTGCATGAGGTAATGGGTTCAGCTCCTAGGACTACAAAGACAGACAGGCAGGCAGGCAGGCAGGCAGGCAGGCAGGCAGGCAGGCAGACAGACAGACATAAGCACCAAGCACATAGGGGCCTGGAGAAGATTCTCAGCAGTTTATA